>PVHY01007779.1:0-28266 GCA_004024945.1 Uropsilus gracilis | reverse complement strand
TTATACCCAGGACTGCAACAGTAAATAAGGTTGCATATGGAGTATATGCTTTATGCTTCTTCACTTTTAAATTTTATATTACAAGCACATAAACTTTTATATATTCAACATGCTTTAATTTGATAGAGCAAATATCTTATATATAATGCAAACTTATTCTTCCATATTTGGTTAAGAGGAACTGTACCATGGTATTTGTTTTATTTTTCCTAAATAAAATTGAATAACTCTGCTTTGTCTTTAGCTATCTAAAGAAATCCTTATTTTGACTTCATTGTTAGTTAAGAGTACATATATGTCAAATATAAAAGAAGTAAAACTAACCGAGTAAGTGGTGGTTTTTAGAGACGAGGGGTGGGGAGTAAACAAAAATGGGTAAAGGTCAAAAGGTATGTTTTCAGTTATATAATAAATAAGTCATGGAGATGCAATATACCACATTAATAGTGTATAATAGTGTATTGTACACTGACTGTGGCCTAGGCTGCAGGCAGGGGTGGGGGCAGGGTGAATCCTGCACCAACAGGGTCTCAGAGTCCCAGGGTCTTGGGATCCCAGGTTGGGAGAGCCAGCTTCTGCCTCCACATGGGCCTGCGTTGGAGGTTAGCACCTTTGCCAGGGCAAGGACTGAGATGAGGGCCCCCTTTGTTTTACTCCCACTTCAATCAGACCTGCACTAGGAATGAGAAAACCAAGCACTCCAGCTGCAGACATATAGGAGAGGAGAGGGACAAATACAGGTCCTGGATATACTCATCACCTGGGTAGGACCCAAACAGAGCGTGGTCAGAACCATGAGATAAGACTAAGAGACTAGCTACTGGGGTGACTGATCATGAACTCCACCTACAACATCTCTAGGGGCTGGAAAACCAAACTCCTGGTCCAGACATGTGTGCAGCATGAGTTAGGTTTCCTCCTTTTCCAATGTGGGAGGAAAACCACAGAGATCTGGCAGCAATACCATGGCAGAACTGTAAACCACAAGAGAGGAGATGAGCTGAACCAACCACCACCTGCTGCAGTCTGTCCCTGCTGGGGAATTTCTCCACTGCTAGTGGCTCAGAGTTGGATTCCCAATGCCAAATGCCAGAACTGAAAGGTTCACAAACAGCACCATGTGACAGATATCGGAATGGAGGAGACAGCCAGCATGAAAGAGGGACATATGGAACCCAGAGAACACACGAGTCTGAGAAAAGGAGACAGTTTCACCCACCATAAGAAGCACCAAAATAAAGGAGCCTGGAGAACCATGCCACACACCTGACTTAGAAGAGGTTTCTGTCACATGAGGCCTGGTTATACACTTCAGAGTTGCTCCTGGAGATCAGAGCAGCATGGTCTACTGCATCCAGGAGCACAGATCTTCACCCAGGAAAAAGGATATTGCTCCAAAAAAGAAAAAAAAGAGACCCTATATAGACCAATGACTTGCAGCAAAAGAGGAGTTGGAGTGACCAGAGTGGGGAAGAGGAAGAAAGGGGAAGCAGGACGGTAGTACAGGGGAACATTATTGATGGTGGTATAGGGAAGCATTATTGATGTACCCCATACCCAAGAAGTACAAATATGACCAGTGTTGTGTGAAAATAAGAAAATAAAAATATTTACCAAAAAAAATTGTGTATTGTATAATTCAAAGTTGTTAAGAGAATAGAAAATAGAAGTCCTCATTAACAGAAAGAAAAAGGTTTTGTGACTATATATGACGATAGATATTAACTAGACTTACTGTGATAATCATTTCACAATATATACAAATAATGAATCATATGTTACATCTAAAACTAATATATTTTATGTCAATATACCTCAATAAAAAGCAAGTATAATATTTACTGAGAAATTATCTATATAATAAATGATATGTTTACTTATATTAGTACAGATGATCTGTATACTCTTAACTGTATACATAGCATAGTGCAATGCATATTACACATAAATTGTTAACAGAAAAATGAAGTAAAATAAAATAAAAACAAATTTTTGACACTTTCATAGAATGAATGATAACTTGTTACCTATATCTTATAATGTAGTTCAAAGCTTTTTAAAAAATTATCTCCTAAAAGTAATAATCTCTAATGATAATGTTCTTCCTTCAAGTTATTATTACTATAGAGAAATACACTCTATCAAGCAGCTGTTAAAAGATTTGCTAAACGTATGAACTGATGATGGTTGCTGGTAATGGGGAGGTATTAGTCAAAGTGTACAAAGTCTTACAACTTACATACCCCAAAGCATGCATGGATCAAGAAGATGTGGTATAGATCCATAATGGAGTACTACTTTGTGGTTAAAAATGATAAACTCATGCCATTTGTGACACCATGGATGGACCTGGACAGGATTATGCTCAGTGAAATAAATCAGAAGGAGAAAGAAATATCAGATGGTTTTACTTATACATGGAATATTTTTTTAAAAATTGGACAAAGGATCAGGGAAAAGACAGCACTTGCAAGCTGACCATAGATCTGAGTCATACAGGAGGAGAGGGGAGAGAGAGGGGTCAAAACAGGGGAGGGAAGAGCACAAGGGACGGTAGTGATGGGTCACAGGGGCTATGCTGATAGGAGAACTATGGGTACTATACCAGAGAGGGAAAACAAATATGGTACAGACATGAACAGCAAAATAAATAAATAAATTTAATTATAACAAAACTCAACAAAGTGTACTAAGTTTCAGTTACACAAAATGTATGCCTCCTGGAGATATACTATAGTATATAGTATATAGTATATAGTATATAGTATATAGTATATAGTATATCTCCTCCTGGAGATGCACTATAGTACCTATGTTAACACTGCTGTGCTGTGTACTTAATAATTTGTTAGGAGGGTAATCTTATGTTAAATGCTCTTATCACACATGTATACAAAATAATAAAGAGGACATTGGGAAACTTTGGGGAAAAGAGGACATATAGGTCTTATAACTTTACCGCTATTTTTCCTCAGCACTTTGAAAATATCTGTTTGCTAGAGCTTATTATCTTTCTGTTGTCATTCTCTTATAGGTATTTTCTTTTAAAAAGAATTAATTTTATATTACAGTGAAAAGTACAGTTGCTATATAAACCCTGTCCCTGCATACCCACAACCTCTCATAGCAGTATATTTGTTATAATCTATGAACCTACACTGACACATCATTTGTCTGCAGTTTACATTAGAGCTCAGTGGTGGTGATGTACAGTTTATATGCAAAATGGTACCTACCCATCATTATATCATACAGTATAGTTCCACTGCTCTAAAAAGTCTTTGAACTTTGTCTATTCCTGCCTGCCTAAATCCTAGCAACCACTGTCTTTTTAAATCTCCAAAGATTTGTCATTCCAGAATGTAAAATAGTGGGAATCATAGTATTTGCAGCTTTTTAGGACTGACTTCTTTCTCTTCGTAATATACATTGAAGTTTTTTCCCTGTCTTTTCATGACCTGATACCTCCTTTCTTTTTAGCATGCAAGAATATCTCATTGTACAAATGTATTACAGTTTACCCATTCGTCTACCGAAGGATGGTTTATCCAACCATCTACTGATGGTTGCTTTCTTGTTTTGGCAGTTATGAATAAAGCTGCTATAAATACCTGTGTTCAAGTTTCTGTATGGACATGTTTTCAACTTCTATGTATATGTACCATTAAAGTTGATTGCAGAGACTTATGGTAAGGGTATGTTTAGTTTTATAAGAGACTGCTAAACTGTTTGCCAAAATGAATGTACCATTCCCAACCAGCAATGAATGAAAGTTCCTGCCTCTCAGACCCTCCTTGGTGCTGTCAGTATTTTAGATTTTGCTAATGGATATATGATGGTATTTTGTTGTTTTGATTTGCATTTCCCCTAGTGACATTTGATGCCTAGCATCTTTTTATATGCTACTTACCATCCATATTTGTTTTTTGTTGAAGTATCTGTTCAAGAGTTTAACTTATTTTTTAATTGGGTTATTCATTCTCTTATTATTGTCTTTTAAGTGTTTGGTATAATTTGGATTGCAGATGTATCTTTTGCAAATATTTTCCCCCATTTTGTGACATATTTTCTTAAACTCTTGTCATTGTCTTTTTCTTTAGCCAAATGCATTCTTCCCTTCTTAACAGTATTTTAACTTTATTGAGATGTAACAGACATGGGCTGGGCATGGTGGCACATGCCTGTAAGTGGCAGCCTAGGAAGCTGCAGCTGGGGCTAGGGATCGTGGCTCAAGTCCCGCCTGGGGCAGGTAGCGAGACCTAGTTCCAAAAAAATAGCTGGGCATGGTGGCACCGCACCTGTAATCCCAAGCTACCTGGGAAGCTGAGGCTGGGAATTGTCTGAGTCTGTGGTGCCCCAGGGAACGTGAGTCTGCAGTTCCACAGGCAAAAATAGCGAGACCTAGCCCCCCCCAAAAAAACAGATATATAGACATATAGCATTTTGTAGTAAGAGTGTACAATGTGATGATTTGATTCAAATGTAATGCAAAATGAATACCACAGTAGTGTTAATCAATGCTACTTTCCCCTCACATAACTATCTGTGTGTGTGTTTCTATTGTGAGAACATTCAAGATTTGTTCCTCTTTTAGCAACTTAGAAGTGTGTAATACAATATTGTTACCTATAGTTCCATGCTGAACATTAGGCCTGCAGAACTTATTCATCTTATAACAGAAATCGGTATACTTTGACCAACATCTCTCCATTCCACCCCCAATCTCCTGCATCCATCGTTCTATCTGCTTTTTGTATGATCTTGGGGTTTTTGTGATTGTTTCCACATATAAGTTAGTTAATACAGTAGTTGTCTTTTCCTGCCTGACTTATTTTATTTAGAATAATGCACTTAAGGTCATTTGTGCTGTTGCAAATGACTAAAAAGTTAATGTTCCCAAAGTAAAATTCCATCCCTATCAAACCAATAATTCCTACTCTTCCCTCCTCCCAGCTTCACAAACTGCTATTTGACTTGCTGTCTCTATGAATTTGACTATTTTAAGTACCTCATGTAAGTGGTATCATACAATGTTTATCATTTTGTGACTGGTTTGTTTAGTTCACTTAGTGCTGTAGCATGTATCAGAATTTCCTCACCTTTTAAGGCTGAGTAGCCTTCTATTGTATGTATGTACCACAGTTTATTATCCACTCATCCCCAAAGGACATGGGTTGCTTCCACCTCTTGGCTATTGAAAATACTGCTATGAGCATAAATGTTCAATTACCTTCTTATCTTACTTGGACATAAAACCTAGCATGCTTACATATGCATTTAAGCTATCTTTGAGGCCCAAAACCTAATTTCAACTTCAGACCCCTTTGAAGAATGAAACTTCTGTTTCTACTTGTCAAGTTCAGCTGTGTTTTCCCCAATAAGCACCTGCACACAATAGTGTATGGGGGGTGAACTCAAGCGTGAGCCCTACTCATAAAGTCCTACAACCTTGAGGATGAATCTGGTCAGAGAGTGATCCACTTTCTGATTTATGCAAAGATATATAATAGTGTGCTTGCCTTAATGCCTCTTTGCCTTTTCCTATGAGTTAGTTTCTGCTCCCACTTTGGCATCTAAGAATTCCCCTCTCTTGCTTTTGAACTTATAGACACATTTAATTTTCTTTTGTTGTTGTATATATTTCATTTCTGTACATTTGGAATAAAAGGAAAAATGTTTTCATTGATTGGAAGTTATAATTTTAATTGTTATTTTATCATAATATGCTTCTTCTATGTACCCTTTATTCTTCCAAATTTAACTGTGATGGGGGTTATTGTAAAAAGAAATAGGAACAGTTAAATTATAAGCCTACTAATTTAAGAACAAAAAGATAAAGGTCAAGTAATAAAATGTGAGCCAGGCACGGTGGCTCCTGCCTGTAAGCTTCAGCCTATGAAGCGGCCGGGGCTAGGGATCGCGGTTCAAGTCCCGCCAGGGGCCCGTAGCGAGACCTAGTTCCAAAAAAAATAGCTAGGCGTGGTGGTGCGCGCCTGTAATCCCAGGTACCTGGGAAGCTGAGGCTGGGAATTGCTTGAGTCTGTGGTACTCCAGGCAACATGAACCTGCGGTTCCATGGGCAAATATAGGGCAAGACCTAGTCTCAAAAAAAAAAAAAAAAAAAGTAATGAAATGTGAATGTAATACTAAGAGTAGGGGGAGCTACTGAAAATGAAACCTAGGTACTTATTCCAAAATCAAGGGAAACTTGGTGATGTATGTATGTAGAACACTGTATTTGATGATTGTTATGCACATAAAATAGAATTAAAATTATGCATTAAGCAAAAAAAACCCACTTTCCTCATAATACAGAGACATGTCTACCAATTATTCTGAAGTTGAGTATTTATAAGTGCAAGACCAGTTCTCCTGTTTGCTTTTCTAGCTTGAGAAACAGAATAATCTTATCTCTGTCTTCTCTTATTATAGTACCTGACAGGCAGCTGGAAGATGTTTTCTTGATCAGTCTCATCGACTTTTGCCTAAATGGAAGGATTTTACCTTTAAAGCAAAAAGTTTTAGTTTTCTTTTATGCCTAGAAAGGTCTAGTAATAGAGACTTGAATGTTGTTTAACTTATTTGAATAATTGTGAAGACAGCAGCCACAAACTTGGGATTCTGAACCTTCAAGTGAGATCAGAACTCAGAAGTCATCAAGTCCTAGATTTAAGGCCCTTGGGTATCCCAGAATATTCTTTTTGTTTTCTCTTTCTGTTGGCCCTAGAGCTTAAGCCAAGAAGCTATGGCCACGAAAGCTGCTTAGAGGCCTGGCAGGGAGGATATTTTCCTGAACCATGTGGGAAAATCTAGTTTTCTCAGCCAACAAAAGCTTGTCTTTTCACTGAAACTTTGCTCAATTTTACGAAAAGGCACTTACATACAGTTTTCTGGAACAGCCACCAAGAGTGAAGTTATCTTGGTGAATCTCAAAATTACACTATGTAGGAAGATCTATCCTCATGCTCATAATGGATAACAAAGGTTAAGTTTGCTGAGTTAAGATGTGATCAGAAAGAGAAGGATTATCAAGGAAAAAAAGAATGAAATGAGCCATGGGCCCTTAGAATGTGAAACAAATGGTATGCAGTATTCATTCTCCCTAGCTTAATTTACTACCCAGGTTGCTACCTTTAATGTAGTTTCTGAAATAAAGGGCCAGGCACAGTGGCTTGTGCCTGTAAGCTTCAGTCTATGAAGCGGCTGGGGCCAGGCATAGTGGTTCGAGTCCCTCCCTAGTTCCCAAAAAATAGCTGGGCATGGTGGTGCGCGCCTGTAATCCCAGCTAACTGGGAAGCTGAGGCTGGGGATTGCTTGAGTCCGTGGTACCCCGCGCAAGGAGAGCCTGGGGTTCCACAGGCAAAAATAGAGAGACTTAGTCTCAAAAAAAAAAAAAAAAAAAAAAAAGTAGTTTCTGAAATATACTTGCGCAGATGGAAGATTAGGGGTTTATGTGCTTTGCTGCTATCTTACCCACATTGGAGAATTATGTGTCCCAACTACATTTTAAGCAAATCTCTTTCCTAGATTATATTGGCCATTGTATAATTTTACAAGCAATACAAATGCAACTGATTGACTTTTTTTTTTTTTTTTTTTTGAGACTAGGTCTCGCTATTTTTGCCTGTGGAACCGCAGGCTCATGCTGCCCAGGGTACCACGGACTCAAGCCATCCCCAGCCTCAGCTTCCCAGGTAGCTGGGATTACAGGCGTGCGCCACCACGCCCAGCTGTTTTTTTGGAACCAGGTCTCACTACGGGCCCCAGGCGGGACTCGAACCACGATCCCTGGCCCCGGTGACTCCATAGGCTAAAGCTTACAGCCGCAAGCCACCGAGCCCCTAATTGACCTTTTTCTTCTAGAGATTGGCTGTAGGAATTCCATATTATTATTAAATTATTTTTAGTAGTTTGCAGTGTCATAACTTCAGTTTATAACAGTATTATATGAAATGCTTCCCCCTTGAAATTGGGTGGGAAGAGAGACTTTTTTAGCTATTACCTATAACTTAAAAATCCTATTCTTCCAGTTTCCCTCTAAGAAGTAGACTCAAAATTGTAACACCTTCCATTTTCACTGACCTTTTACCTTTTGTTATGCAAGATTCCCTGTTGCTTTCCAGCAGCTTTTCTCTGTTTTCTCTCTCCCAGACCAGAGGGAAAAAAACTCTTACTTGCTGTTTGACCTCTTTGGGTCCTTTGCCACCTGTAGTCATTTCACTAAAATTTCAAGACAGAACAAGACTCTTAGGGGGTAACTAATTTATTACTAAACAAAGTGAATTCCCACTTAACTACAGAAAGAAACATATAAGAAAAAAACTCCAATTATTCCAACATTGTCCAAAACCTTCCCCAACATTGACCAAAGCCCTTTCTCCAAGATTATCCAAAGATCCTCAGTTCTTTAGTCCTGTTAACCTCACCACTTGTCTAGTCCTTTAGAGTTCATTATCATGTGCTTGAAGAGTAGACATCTTTCTTTGGTGTGCTCAAGCTCTTCCAAGCAGGCAGTGGAAAGCGTAATGCTGTCTTCTCCTTGTTGTCCTCCTCCAGGTAGTAGAAAGAAACACTAGTACAGGAACCAGCAAAACTTTTCTTCTCAAACCTAGCTCACATGGCCTCTCCAGAAACACCTGAGTCAAACTCAGCAAGACAAACTCCAAGATGTAGTTCAAATTTCCAACCTCTTTAGCTTTCAGCAGGTGCATTCAGTTCATGCTCATTAAAAGCCATAGTTTACCAGGCTGGGACAAAGGCCCCAGGCCTCAGGCCCCTCATCACTCATGACCTTGCCTCCATTGTTCCTCCAAAAATGACTGAATATCCACTCCTTTGTCCCAACTCTCCTTATATTTGCTTATTTCTATTCCCCACCATTCTGGGAACCAACTTGTAAGGTATCTCACATTACAGAGGAAAAACCTGTTTCCCTTCTTCCTCCCCTTGTATCTTTTTGAAAGGAAATTCTAATTAAATTTATTCTCATGTCTAGCATGTCCTCCTTGGAATTTGCAATCCTAAAGCAACAGGAGACAATGGCACCCAGGGAGTAGGCACCCTAGGCATCCCCTATGATCCTGAAAAGAATTTTGTTCTGCGCTTTGTTTGTGCAGTTTCATCTGGACAAACTCTCACATACTTTCACTTTTTATTGAGATGCTGTCTTCCCTTTCTCACTGGGCTCTGGAGTGATGTGAGTTCTGTGCACTTTACTTTCTACTGTTTTTTTCCTGTCTCCTTTGCTCTTCCTTCTCTCCTCTTTTCAGTGATATCTCTAATCTAGCTTTTCCTTTTCTACTGCTTTATAAAACTGGTAAGAATAGTCTTACAGAGTTCTCTAAGAAGTGTGTTTAGTAGCAGAAGGTCTCTTATGATGGTTTTAATCCCTTCATTAGCTAGGTTTTCACTTTTGTGTAGTCTCTGAGATTTCTGCTATAGCAACATTCCATGGACAGAAGTTGGACACTAGAGAGAAAGTTGTGTAAAGAAAGAAAGAAGAGGAGAGGGTCCCAGGAGGACTCCAAATAAGCTAACATGGTGGCATTTGGGGGGTAAATCCTAAAACATAAACATACTAAAATGTGAGGATGGCCTTCTTTAGAATTTTCCTTTCAAAGCAGGGCATGGTGGCTTGTGCCTGTAAGCTTCAGCCTATGAAGTGGCTGGGGCTAGGGATCGCAGTTCAAGTCCCGCGTGGGACCTGTAGCAAGACCTAGTTCCAAAAAAATAGCTGGGTGTGGTGGTGCACGCCTGTAATCCCAGCTACCTGGGAAGCTGAGGCTGGGGATTGCTTGAGTCCGTGGTACCCTGTGCAAGGAGAGCCTGTGGTTCCACAGGCAAAAATAGCGAGACCTAGTCTCAAAAAAAAAAAAAAAAGAAAAAGAAAAAAGAATTTTCCTTTCAAAAAGATAAAAAGGGAGAGGAAGAAGGAAAACAGGCTTTCTTTTTTGTAATATGATATGACTCACAAGACTGTTCAAGGAAATACAGGAAACAAAATTTAGGATATAATATAGTTTAGAACAAAGAGAAAGAATCAGTCATTTGGATCAGGAATTTTTGGAAGGAACAAAAGAATGTGAGCTGCAGCCATATGGCTGAGGCTTGGGGCCTGCAGCCTTTGGTCAATCCAGGTTAGTAGCGTGTGTGCTAAAGGAATCTTAAGGGTTTGTAGATTTGAACTCCATGTTGGAGTCTGTCTCACTGAGTTTGACTCAAATGCTTTTGGAGAGGCCATGAGCTGGGCCTGAGTGAATGAACTTTTCTGGTTCCTAAATCTCAGAGTTTTTAATACTGCCTAATGTAACGAGGACACTGCAAGAAGACAGAGTTACACCTTTGACTACATGTTTGGGAAAGCTGGAAAGCTGGAGGCATGCTGGCAGTTTAAACTGCAGTTCTAACTTTTCCTCTGTATCTGGTAGCAGGCAAGTGGTGAAAGAGAGAGTGGAGTTGCAGCAAGAGAGGATGATATTTGTATAACAAATGGTACCAATGCCCACATGGGGTTAAAGTTTGAATCTGCATTAGGGAAAGTGGGCGAATAATTTTTAGTAAAAATTAAAATTAAAGTCAGTCTCTCTCTCTCTCTCTCTCTCTCTCTCTCTCTCTCTCTCTCTCTCTCTCTCTCTCTCTCTCTCTCTCTCTCTCCTCCTCCTCTCTCTCCCAATTTCAATTTCAGCTATATTTCTTTGTGTGCCATTCTGCAGTGCCAGGCACAGTGCGGGGCTTGAACCTGGAGAGAATTCAAGTCCCCTTACAAAAGGTTGCTTTTCCTGAAAACTGAGGGAAAGGAGATGAGATGAGCTGGACTGGTCATCTACAGATGCCTGTCCCCATCAAGGAACTTCTCTACTGACAATGGTTGGGAACAAGGGCCCCTAAGTCAGAGGCTAGAACTCTAAGACAAGAAGCAGCAAAATTGTATAGAGATCAGATCAGAGGAGACAGCCAGCAAAAATGAGGAGGCATTGATAGACTTTAAAAGAGCATGAACTGACTGCCCAATATAAAATTAAGACTGAAAACCTAAGCAGCATGGCTTGCCCTGTCCCAGAAACTCAGACCCTCACCAAGGTAAAGAAAGAGACCAATGCGCTAAACATAGATCAAAAACAGCAAGGAGAAAGGAGTCTGAGTGACTAGAGGAGGAGGGTTGGGGGAGAGGTGAGACATTCCTAGGGGGTACCAAAACCATACAATGATGACCAACATTCTAAGAAAATTAAATAAATAAAAAAGATTGCTTTCCATAAATTCAAAACACCAAAAAGTCAAAATTTAAAACCCTAGATTCATAATTCAGTTTTTTTGTGTTAACAGGATCATTTAAAAATTAGGTTTGCTATAGTAACATGGAGTGGATTACTTTCCAAATACCTTTTCTTTAGTTGCCATAGAAGAAGGAATAAATGTGTGGAAGAATAAATCTGCTTAAAGATAAATATAAGATCAACTTTTAAAAATTCCTGAGGCATTAACAGAATATTAGAGCTACTTTCCAAGTGGACAGAAAGTTCTCTTTCTAGAAGTCTCACTGCAGTTTCTTGTAGAGACAGAAAAGGGAACAATGCCACCATTCAAGGTTGCTTCCTGCAAGACAGGGGTGTGAGCATATTAATGGGTCATTTTCACATTTTATGACTTCAGATTCTGTTATTCGCATTCCTTTCTGTGCTTTGGGAACTACTCATTTTATATAATGCTCCTCTAAATTTTCAGGGCAAACATTCTGAGCAAGAAATTGATTGAACTTATGGCCTCCAGAAAATAGACTGCTGTGTCATTGCATTTGGAAGGCATTCATTAAGATGGTTTTCAGGGAGGTGAAAGACCAGCCCAACAAACCTTCAAAATGCCTCTGTCATCTGATCTCCTGCAGCCATTCTGAAACACCATTCCTGTTAGGTACCTGAGCAAGAAAACTCTGGCCAGCTCTCTGTTGTGCTAGAATTCAGCCCCAACTTTAGGGTCAGGTTGCAGCCCTCCCCCCAAATTACTCTGCAATAGGCTGCATTATTTAGAAAATTCCAACAAAGTACCAGAATGTCTGAGATAAGAGAGCTCTTTGTAAATTAAGGAGAAAAACAAAACACATCAGCATAATCCTATCTCTAAGCCAAATCTGGATAAGTTAAATGACTTCTAAATAACACGATTTAACTCCTTCTTTTCCTAGAAGTACTGGGAGGGACCACACATTCTCTTAGCAAAACAAGTAACACCTTATGCCTTTACTAAACTGTGGAAATAAGAACTAAAAAACAAACACGTGGCTCGAAGAACTATAGTGAGAAGATAGCAAGGAAATACACATCCTACTCAAACACCTTAAAAGAGTGTAATGTCAAGGTTTGGTCACACAATTTCCTCAATCCTACTAACACCTAGAAGCCATAGCCCTGACACCTGTCATGGCTTCTCCCTTTCCCCACACTTTTTTTCTTTGTTTTCAGAGACTAGTTCTCACTATGTTGCCAGAGGAGTCTCAAACCCGCTGACTCAAGTGATTCCTAACCTCTGCCTCCCAAGTAGCTGGGATTACAGGTGTGAGCCACTGTGCCCAGCCTCTCCCTACATTTTGTTATTCATGGTATTGTGTGACAAAACCAGCAAAACCGGGTGCTTAATCAAACTTATAAAGGGGAGCAGCTGACTTTTTAAAGTCAGCCTCACACCAGGTTCTTCCCAGCCTGCACATGCAGTAGCAAGACCACATAAACTTTAAGAGGAAGACAAAAACAAATTTGCTTATTAAAAGACAAATTAGACAAGAGTCACTGGGGGGTTCAAGGGAACTCCTTTGGTAATCTTATCATACAGTTCTGTCTGTAGTCCAAAGAGCACATTGCTGCAGCAGCCATGTGCATCCACAAAATGGTGGCTGACCCACCTTAAGCCAAATGGAGGAGTTAGATGGCACCACAACTACTTCTTCAAAACAAAAACACAACTCCAGGCTTGACATGCTCGTGACTAAGCTTCAGCCTATGAAGTGGACAGGGCTAGGGATTGCGGTTCAAGTCCCACCTGGTGCCTGTAGCGAGACCTAGTTCCAAAAAAATAGCTGGGCGTGGTGGCACGCGCCTGTAATCCCAGCTACCTGGGAAGCTGAGGCTGGGGATTGCTTGAGTTTGTGGTACCCTGGGCAACGAGAGCTTGTGGTTTCATGGGCAAAAATAGCGAGATCTAGTCTCAAAAAAAAAAAACACCAAAAACAAACACAGCTTCATTCACTCCAAGCCAGAAAAAGTCAAGATGGCATCATCTGATCCTTCTCCAAAAGCAGGAGATTCAAATACAATGGGGAAAACCAGGATGGCATTGTCAATTCTTCTCCAAAAGGCATAGCTCCAATGCTCTTTCAGTTCCAACTCCAAAGTGGCCCAGCATCAGCAAAACTCACTCAATACAGCAACACAGCAAGCACTTCAGATGCCTCATGTTGAAAACAGCAGCACAGAAAATTCTCTTCAAGTCTCCAAAAAGGCTTCCAAGCTTTACAGTTTCAAAGTTAAACCAAATTCTCAAGTATTTAATTTTCCTTTCTTCCTTCCTTCCTTCCTTCCTTCCTTCCTTCCTTCCTTCCTTCCTTCCTTCCTTCCTTCCTTCCTTCCTTCCTTCCTTCCTTCCTTTCTTTCTTTTTTTTTTTGAGGCTAGGTCTCGCTATTTTTGCCCATGGAACTGCAGGCTCTCGTTGCCCGGGGTACCACAGACTCAAGCAATCCCCAGCCTCAGCTTCCCAGGTAGCTGGGATGACAGGCACGCACCACCATACCCAGCTGTTTTTTTGGAACTAGGTCTCACTACAGGCCCCAAGCGGGACTCAAACCACGATCCCTAGCCCCGTCCGCTTCATAGGCTGAAGCTTACAGGCACGAGCCACCATGCCCCACCTCAAGTATTTAATTCTCAAGTCAGTCTATACAAGTAACAAGTTTCTCCAACATGCTTCCCTGGGCTCATTAGGGAAGGGCCCTCCTGTGGCACATGGCTGAGGCAGCTCTGAGGCTTTCCAGCCTCCTTGCTCCTCTGCTCTCCTCACCTTCCTGATTGATTCTGTCTCCTTCCTCCTTAAATCCCCTAACACTAATCCTATCATGAGGTGTGGCTTCCCTTCTCCAAGTCTCCACCCACCAATGACCAATAGCTGCTATTTTAATGCAGCACTACCAGTACTGGGGGTTACAGCCCCCTAACATTCATACTTCCTACCTTACCCAGCTTCCATGCTTAGTCCTTGTGTATATCCTCAACTTCTTTGTCCCTTCTCTTTCCATTGTCCTTGACTGGCAAAATCCTAACTCTAATTAAAACCAGTTCTGTCTACTTAGGCTTAAAGTGTTGTGGAAAACACACATCCATGCTGACTGAACTAAATTTAGATTCATTCCGTGGACATCCCATCTCATTTAGATTCATTCCGTGGTCCTCTGATGCCTGGCTATTCCACTGCACAGTCTACTCCCCTAGATGGCTAGTTCAAACCAGTGTCCCTTTTACTCTTGCTTACTATTCTTTATAGGAATAATCGGAAACATCTGAAGCTGGTACCCCAATATGGGCAGTAATATTTGTTGGTAAAACTTAAGTATCACCATTACCTTTTTCTGAAAGATTCAGAGGTTAAGAAACCAGATAGAAGGTAAATCCTTTATAAAAAATTAAAAAAAATTATTTTGTAATTATCATACATTGGTCATGTTTGCCTGGTTGTGTTGTACCCCTTACTCCCCACCACACCTTCCCATTCCCCTCCAGCCCCCCCTTTGGTCACTCCAACTCCTCTCGCTGCAAGCTGTTTGTCTGTGTTTGGCCCATGGGACTTTTGTTTTTTGTTTTCAAACTATATCTTTTTATTCCCCCTGGGTGGAGACTTGAACTCTTAGACAGCAACAGATGAGGCTGCCTGGATCTCCAAGAGTAGCTGAGGCAGACAGTCAGGCCGGGCATGTGGGGAACTTGTAGGGTAGATGTGGTATACTTCTCCAGGATTGTTGCTGGTTTTGTGCCTTCTGGATTTGGGAATGTAACTCCCAGCCGAAAGCGGTGAGATATTCATTGCTGGAGCAGACTTCCCTAGGTGGTTCATCAAGCTCCTCTCCTCTTTATTCTCTGCACTTCTGCACTGAGGTCACAGCCACTCCTAGTGCTTTTTCCCCATTGACTGACGAAGGAGGGAGCCTCTTAAGCACTGTTCATTGCTGTGGGCCCAGGGTTTGATTCCCCAGTGCCAGAGAAGATGCAGTCAGGAATCTGTGAAAGTCACCTCAGTCACTGGTATCACCTTCCTGTCTTGTTGGTTTCCAACACCGTGCTTATCCCAGCCAGGTTGTGAGTGCATCTAGGGTCATTATTACTCCCTCTCCTCTGCATTATAGTCATTGCTGGAGGAGACTGAGTTCTTCATCCCTAGTGCAGGTCTGTTGAGGTAGGATGGAAGTACACTGGAGGGGACACCACCCCCAAGCCCACACCCAGGCAGAGGTGCTCAGCCTCCACTTCCTGCCCACATGGAGGCAGAGACAGGCTTCCCCAGTCTTGAGATCCCTGGAACTGGAGTCCCTGGGACCCTGAGGTCCCGGTGGCATAGGACTCACCCTTGCCCCCCAGCTGGTAGGGGGTGGAGGGAGGGGTGAACTAGAGCTCTTCTCCAAGGGCCTGCCTGGTTTGAAAGGACCTCAGCTCCTGCCTCCAGCCAGACAAGACTCACTGGGTCAGATTCGGAAGGTGGGGCTTACTAATACCCTCTCCCAGCTCCCTTGGGTGCCCTGCCCCCACCCCTGGACACTGAAAGGGTGGAGGTCAGGGTCTCCAGCCCCAAGGTCCCTAGATCCTGAGATCCTGAGATCTCAGTGGTACAGGATTTACCCTATGCCCTACTGGGGGCTTCCCATAGGACCAGACCTTTCCAAGGGGGCTTCAGCCCCTGCTTCAAGCCCTCCTTGGTTCAGAACCTGGCCTAGAAGTCAGGACCTACAAATTCCCTCTCCCCCCTCTGGACCCTCAGGGTTCTGCCCAGACTCCAGCCCCACCCCCCACCAGCCAAATAAGGGAGACCAGGTCTCCCAGCCCGAGACCCTTAGATTCTGAGACCCTGTGACACCAAGACCCCAGTGGTGTGAGTCATGCCCTGCCCACACCCCCTCCAGCAGTTTAAGCTGCAACAGAGGCGTGCTGGGGGCCTCTCCTGAACCCAGGCAGTCATGGGGGGGACCTTCAACTCTCTCCTCCTGGCCCAACTGGAACTAAGGTTGGGTCTGGAAGACAGCAAAGCCTAATGACCCCCTTTGCCCAGCCTGAGCCCAGCAGAAGTGCTCAGCCCCCACTCCCTAATCTCTTTTCTTACCTTGCCATTGTAAACCTTAAGTAGGGCTTGGTCAGCATTGTTATGCTAATTTAACTCTCTGGCTCAAAACTGAACCAAGCCGAGAGTGTGACCATAATCTTATCATCAGGATACATGATGGGAGGGGGAGCAAGGAAGAGAGGGTGCAGAGACTAGAAAAGGACAATTTGGAGAAGAGAACTGAGAGTGGAGAATTTGGAGGAGGCTCTGTAGATTAGCTGAGAGAAGAGCTGATGGGGCATCAGGATCTGGAGCAGAAGTGTGAGCTGTTGAGCCTTTTGGGGTTCCAAGCTTTCCAGTCTTTGAAGATCAGGGAGCTGCATGAAGGTGGGGAAGAGGAGTTTGTCACAGAATGCTGAACTGCTCTGAGAGAGAGAGAGAGAGAGAGAGAGAGAGAGAGGTACCAGTTCATCACAGAATGCTGAACTGCCCTGATGACCAAGAGAGGAAAATGAGAGACAGACAACTAGACAGACAGACATACCAGCCACTGTGGCTGAGGCTGGAAGACAAAACATAACCTTCAGACTGAACCATACTAAGACTGAGGTAAAACCCACGCAGCTCCGAAGTGGAGTTCCTTTCTGTTCAGGGCATTGGTGAGGGTGTGGACTATTAGACTCTTTTAGACTGTCTTTTCCTATTTGTGAGTAAACCCTGTGCTTATCCTTATCATGAAATTTTGATCTCTGGGTAACTGCTTGTGCTGTGGGCGGAAGAACCCTCATTAATTAAAATTAAAAGGGGTGAACCCCTCACCTGGTAACACTTCCACCTACTACATTAGTCCAGACCTCACACCACTCACATCTGCTAAGCCTTTGGCAAGATGGTGCTCACCCTTGCCTGCACAATCAGACTTTACTAAAAGGGCGCTTACCAAAAGGGCAACACACTTACTGCATGTCAAACCAAACAGCATCAGGCTAGCACTGCTGTGAGCAAGCTCCCTGGCAGTAGTCTCCCTTTGATAGGGTGTGCCCCGCCCCCATTGTCTCCTGTTTAAAATTGCAGATTTCAAAGACAGGTATGCTAAAATGTAAAAATGACCTTAGTTAAAATTTCCCTTCAGGGAGATGCAAGAAAAAAAAAAGTAAAATGGTCAAGGTAAAACAAATTTCCTAAAAGGCGAAAAATCAGGATATATAAAGGGTGTGCAAACAAAAAAAAATTCCAATATAAAGATCAGATAAAAAGAGGTTCAGGCCGGGCACGGTGGCTCGTGCTTGTAAGCTTCAGCCTTTGAAGCGGCTGGGGCTACGGATCGCGGTTCGAGTCCCGCTTGGGGCTTGTAGCGAGACCTATGGCTCGCCTGTAATGCCAGCTACCTGGGAAGCTGAGGCTGGGGATTGCTTGAGTCTGTGGTACCCCGGGCAACGAGAGCCTGCGGTTCCACGGGCAAAAATAGAGAGACCTAGTCTCAAAAAAACAAAACAAAACAAAAAAAACAAAAAAAAAAAAAAAAAAAAAAAAAAAAAAAAAAAAAAGAGAGGTTCAATAGAAGAGAGATGGGAATCGGCAATCTTGTAAAGATGTGAGCCATGTAAGCTTGGCCATGCGACCACCGGGGGCCTGCAACCCTTGGCTGACCCAGACTGGCAGCATGTGTGCTAAATGCAGTTAAAAAGTCTGCAGATTAAAACTCTGTGTTAGAGTTTGTTTTGCTAAGTTTAACTTGTGTCTGTGAGAGGCTGTGCAAAAGTTAGGTCTAAAAAAAAAAAAAGTAAACTTTGCTGGGTCCGGTCCATAAAGTTTCTACCTGAACAAGAAGAGGACGGCATGGAGGAGCTGGAGCATGCCAAAGGAGAGCCCCCCCAAAAGATGTCTTCAAACACGTAAAAAAAAAAAAAAAAAACTCTGGCTAATTTTGGTGAGATAATCAAGACTAAAAAACTAAAAATTTCTGGGCAATCTGAAAAAAAAAAACTTTAAACAATGCTAAAAAAAGGTTTTAAACAATGTTAAAGTAATCAGAGTTTTCCTTAGATGTTGATTAAAAAAATGACTTAAAAATAAATTAGTCTGCACTAATAGTCTTGTATTAGTTTAGTATTTTAGCTAAAAAGGCTGAAGATGGTAAAAAAAAAACAAACCCACAAATGTAAAGTTTAAACTTTTCTAAGTTTTTCTGCAGTTTTTAAAGCTAAAAACAGAGAGCAGCTAGCTGGCTTTTACATATCAATGGTAAAGGTAATCAGTGTAAATGCTAATAAAAAGTGTGTAGCCTGCTTTGTAAAAAAAAAGCAGGCAAATAGGTGTATCCATCCAGTTAAAATAAAGTCAAAAAGTCTTCTATATGCCCTGTTTCACCTTCACCTTGTGTTTCTGCTTCTATTCTCTTGGAAGAGTTAGTGAATGCAATGTCTAAGGCAGGAGACCAACTGTATATTCCTTGATTTTTTTTTTTTCTAAAATGCATATTATATCTCACTGGGCTTTTGATTCTCACTGCCCCTTAACCCTGTCATGCTATTTCCCAGAGCCCCGCCACAGGTTCTCAGATGTGCATGTCCCTGGGTAGGATGGGGCCACACAGGCTACCATCTGTGTAGGACTCAGCGCTATCCTGGTTTCTACACCTCTCTTGATGTCTGCCAAAGGCAAACAATATTAGGCACATTCATAAGAACTACTATTTATCGAGTATCTGTTAGGTGCCAGCTGCGTGCATATATTTGCTCACTTAATTCACACAACCGTGTTCTAAGGTCAAGTTTCATTGTCTTCACTTTCTAGACAGGAACACCCTGCTGTCTTCGGAGGCCTCACCTTCAGCTTTCTGGATTGCTATTTCTTGCAAGACTAGACATTTTCCCAGACACAAGCAACAGGGCTACCCTGGTTGTTTAGATTCATATGGAGAGAAATGAGACAGCTTTAACTAAAGGTGTTGTTCTACCTCAAAAGGAACAAAACAGGCACACTTAAGACATTCACAACTGTGTTACCAACAAGAACACTTAACTGATTTCTCAGTTCCTCAAAGTTCTCTCCACAACTCAGGGAAGCTAGGGATTTCATCTTTGTAAAGGGTCTGATTGGGTCATTTCACCAGAACAAAGGGTGACAATAATGAGTAGTCACATTTTCTTCTCTTTTCAGACTGAAAATTTCTTTACTTTTGAAATTTTCTAGATTCTTTCAGAATCTTACCCGCTAATCTTGCTTTAAAAAAATCTAAGTTCTGGGCATCCTGTTGAAACAACCCCATTTGAAAGATTAGAAAACTGAGAATTAGAGAAGCTTCATGTCCTGCTCAAGATTAGTCAGGAGACAAGTCCCCATCTTCATGGAACACATGTGTTCTCCATCGTTAAACACTGCAAAATTAAACTGCTATAAACTCATATGACTTTATAACCTTATAAAGACCCAAAAGCTGGACATACCCCTTATTTATTTTTTTCCTGTGGAAAAGAAACTAACCCCAAATCTCTATGGAACTATAACTGGAAAAATAAATATTGATCTCATTTCTTATAATTCTGAATTCTAGCTCATAAGAGGTTAGCATTTGTAAGCAAATTTTAAGCATTATTTAGTCCAATTTATCATAATTTTAAGTGTAAGAGAAAACTCAGAATAATCTTATAAAAAAACAAAAAACTTTAAATACAATGCTGTTTTCATGACACATTATTGATAAATTAATCCACTGAGACAATAATATTAGACTAAGATAGCTAAGACTGAAAGTACAATGAAAGTTTTGACTTTCATAAAAGTTTATATTGGTTTTGTCCTTATAATTGGATTAGGGTTTAGATTAACTCATAGACTTTTATGAAAACAGAAGTTTTGGCCAAACATTGACGTGCAAAATGAAAACAAAATAGTTTTCCTTTCAAGGACTAACCTAGTTACACTTAGCTGGAAGTTCAGTAATGCAAACACATAGGCAAGGTGATTAAATCTAGCTTCTAAAAAATTAAAGTTAAATTTTAGTGACTTTTCACAGCTGGGTAATAAATTATATGTAAATGAGTCATGAATGAAGAGCTTAGTTTTTAAAAAATGTCAAAAAATAAAAATAAGAACCCAGTACTGATTGATACACTGTATGGAAAAGAGACATTTGAAATTTGTGTTCTAGACCTAATTTGACCGCTGGTATGTCCTTAGTCAAATCATTTTTTTCTGAGCCTGTTTTCTCATTGATAATATAAAATGGTTAGCTACAGTTAGTAATTGTGTATATAGTGATTAAGTTTTCAAAGCTCTTTTTTGTGCATGGTCTAATTTAATTCCTACAATTCTATGAAGTAAGGACAGTTATTACCCTCATTGTTCAGATGAAGAAATTGAGACTCATAAAGGATAAAATATAGGACCAAAGTCACAGTCTGCAAAAAGTTAGGGTTCAGACTCAGCCCTTCAGCCACATAGGCACCATGCCTATCACCTCTAAAAGTCTGATACAATAAAGTCCTGTTTAGTCACTACTCAATTACAACCAGATTTTTAAAGTGCCTTAAACACTATTTAGCAGGTACAACATGTTCTCTAGCTTGCAGGACTGAATGCACTTATGATCTCCCTGTAGGAGGATCCAATTAAGTGTTAAGTTAATAGCCAACTTTATAGCCAAGTTAATAGAAAAGCCACATTACATTGACTCCATCTTGTCAGCCCAGCTACTTTTAAGACTTTGTACTGATTTATGTCCCCTGGTATTTGTTGGAATCTCTAGGTTACTGTAAAATAATGTACACTCTCATTGCTCTGCTACTAAAATGTGTCAAGTAACAACAGCAGAACAAATATAAGTAAACAATGCATTGCATTCAACTAGTTTCAGAAATGATGCTAGTTACATGTCTCCAAGCTCTTTGGATATTTAACCCTAGGCATTTGGTAACTCTTAGGAAGTCATTTCTGCAGCTCTAGGTTTCCACTTGAAGTCAAGCCAAATATTACACTTGCATGATATACTTTTTTATTTTTCAAAGTGCTTTCACGTTCATTATTTTGCTTTATCTTTATGCAATGCTTCTGTGTAGGTTGAAATTATTCTCTGGTCTTGAGGCAGTTATTTAGTTTTGTATTTATTTAATCACTGATTTTCTGTCTGCTTTTTTCCCTCCAGGGTATTACAAACACGAAGGGGTAAATACTACAGGTTGATTATGGAACTTCTATAAAAATAATATAATGAACAACAGTAAAGTGCGGTAGTCCCACCAAAGGTTAGTGCTCCTGGAACTAAAGAAGGAACAATAATAAAAGAGGATTTTAAAGATGATAAATCAATTTTAAAATTTATGCTATATCCAGGAATCAAAATTTCAATTAAAAAATATAAGAGAAAGTTAGTAGGATTTGTCAAAAATATCTTTGCAAGAAAATATCAATAACACTTAATGACTCAGAAGTAGACCAAAATAAATTAATACTTGCTTTTAAAAAGTAAAATAAGAAATAGTAACCCATGACTATTCAAAGTTAGAGAAGAGAATGTGTCAGTAGTTAGATGTCAGGGTTTAGTCAGTAGTCCTTTTTATAATCATTTAGAGATTATAAGAAACATGGTGTTAGGGTTTTTAAAAATAAATAAATAAGAAACATTTAGTAATATACTTAGGAAAAAATTGTTGCGGCATATAACCCACTTTATTAGTATCAAGGAGAGACTATTAATTTGTATGGCTTTTGATTTGATATGGTACAGAAGTTTCCAAATGTTGAAATATGTATATCAGTGTTCTTTTTCATAAGACAGTAAGTTCAGTCTCCTTTAAAAATTCCAGATGGAGACTACTGATCTGTCTGTAAACTTACTATCCCTTGAGACATTTTAAGTTAGTGCATTTCAATCACAGGCCTATCCCAAGCTGGCTTTGTGCCTTACTCATAAATTCTAGTGGATCAGGGAGAAGGACAAAGGGAGACAGTAAGAGCCGAAGTTACAAGATGACTGGTAAAATATTGTCCTATTTTAACTTCTTCAGGAATAGAGTGAGTAGCATTTAAAGACTAACTCCTGTCAGTGTGTTTCGGAATACTCAGGGCCTTCTAACTATTAGATATCTGGAAAGGCTCCTAGAAAAAGTCTAATTTGGTCTATTGCCACTTTGGGCGATCCTGTCTCTTGGGGCCCAGTTGTTTTCTTCATCTGCTTCCTCTGGGTGTAGTTAAGTGGCCACCTACCGACTAGGTTGGGAATTGCATCTTCCCTGCTGCCCTGATAGTTTTTCAGCTGTGGAACGAGATAAATCAGGCTGGCAAACCTCTAAGACAGACCAAATAAATGACCTTTTAAAAGACAACTTTTACATCTGTCTCCTTATCCAGAGCCTTTCTCATGGAACCTTAAATTTTCACATTTACCAGAGTTACCAAGGGAAGAAGATGAAATTGCATAAACTGGAATGGGTGTTGTTATTATTGGTTACACTCTGAGAATAGGTTCTTAAGAGAGAATCTGCTATAAGGCTACAGATGTTAATGCAGGCAGCCCTTGAGAAACTAGTCGTCCAAACCCTCCATTTCAAGAGAGGAGACTGAGGCTAAGAGTATAAAGGAGGAACTTTGAGACAGTTATTCTTACAATTTTTTTTCTATTGACAGGTATTGTCGCTGGGTTTCCATTTGGATTTAAGTCTGAAATGGGGAAGCAAAGATGGATAAGGCACTCGGAGCACTTGGTCTAGAGGGGGGTCACACAGGGCAGGCAGTAAAACAGAGTTGGAGGTGCAGTGGTGGGACTGTGCATGGCCTCGCCAGGGGCATTGGATCCAGGATGCAGCAACACACCTTCAGAAATTCACAGAACAGTTAGTGTGGGGATTCCATGCAATGGAGAATCATTCAGCTTTGAAAAGGAAGTTCACATGCTGCAACATGGATGAAACTTGAGCACATATGTTAAGTGAAATCAGTCACCAAAAAGACAAATATTATATGATTCCTTTCATTAGTTACCTAGACTAGTAAAATTTATTGAGACAAAAAAGTAAATGGTGATGGTCAGTGGCTGGAGGAGGGGAGGGGATGAGGAGAAATTGTTTAATGAATCCAAGACTTTCACTGTGTGAAGACGTGAACATTCTGGAAATGGATGGCAGTGATGGTTGCACATCATTCACATAACATTGTGAATAAATGTGCTTAAAACCTTGGAACTGTACACTTAAAAATGGTTAAGATGGTAAATTTTATGTTTATATGTGTTTTCCTACAACTTGAAGAAAGCAATGCAAATAAATCTGGGTGAACTGGTTAATGGCAGGAGGTACTTTCAGCTGCTTACAGAGAATGGCCCTTTGTCACCGAAGCCTGAGGTAGCAGGGACATTTGACAAAGTGGATGAAGTCCTTTTGGGGCTGGATATTCAGTCCAAATGATGATACCAGGACGAAAAGGGGCAGAAGCCGCTAACCAACAAACCACAGGTCTGTATCACTGGTACATAGCAGTTGCCACTCAAAAGCAATTTAAACAACAGGGTTTATTAACAAGGGAAACGAAAAGTTCTCACTGCCGCAAGTGACCAGTTATCTTACCCCAGTCACCATTTTCAGTCCCCAAAGTCCCAAAGACACATGTCCAAGATGGTGCCCTTTGCCCTTCCAAAAGTGAGGCGGGCACTGCAAAGTCCAGTCTTTCGCTGGCATCTTCTCTTTGCTTCTTCTCCAGTGTTCCGTGCTACTCTGCTTCTCCAAGACTCTTCAAATTTCTTCCACAATTGCTGATGTATAAATCAGCTTCCCAAATCCCTGGCCATCTCCAGGTACCAGCTCACTATGCCACCTTGCTGCGGTGCCACACTTTCCACACCAGCTACTCTTTTGCTGGTCACCATGTCTCCTTGCCACCACCAGCTCACTCTTGAAGGGGCCTTACCCTGGCCAGGCCACATGGGCTTGTTCTCTCAATTGCCATTCTCATTTTCCTTTTTTTTTCTCTCTCTCTCTCTTTGCTCCTCCATTTTTGTCTACCTTTTGGTACTTCTTGCTTCTTCTCTAAGGTCTTTCTCTTAAATTCCTCCCACCAGGGTACTCTGGTACCAACAATTTTTACTTGCATCAATGCCAAAATTCTTGGATCTCTTCTCAAACAGTGGATTCACCGCCTTCTTGGCTTCCTGTTTCTTTGTGATGGCGGGGGTCACCTTCCTCCCCTAGACCTATTTTCCTTTTAGCATCTTGGGTTGCAGCAGAGAAAGCTGATTCTGGTTCTTTTTTTTTTTTCCAATTAAAAAAAAACATATATATATATATTGCATTATTGTGTACTCTGGGGTTTTCCCATTTCCCTAATACCTGTTAACCATCCTGCTCTTTTGTGCCCTCCACCTTCCCTGCCTTCTCCCTCCATCTCTCTTGCTCCATCGTTCAGCCCCATTGGTTATTTCCATTTTTTCTTATTTTTTCTTCTTAGTTTGTTTATTTTTCCCTGTATCTGTCATATAGGTGAGGTCATCTTGTGTTTCTCTTTTTCTTTTTGGCTTATTTCTTCTAATTCCATCCATGCTGTGATTCTGGTTCTTGATCAAAGGTGTATTCACTTTGTAAAAATTAGTTGCACTGTATATGTAGAACTTGTGCAGTTTTCTGAATGTATGTTAAGTTTCAGGTTTTGTTGTTGATATTTGAGACAGATTAACTGAAAAAGCATCAGTAAAATAGTGAAGGGACTTTAAGTCTTCATAGGAAGAAAAGCTGAACATTCTCAGGTTAAAGTGGTTTGCAGTGTTCAAATAGCTAATGGAATAACGTGTGGAAAAGGGAAATGACTTTATTATATGCAGAAGGTGGTAGTGAGTGGAAGTTAGAGGAAGACAGAATTCAAGTTATAAAGAAGTTTCAATTGTAGTCTAGGCATGGGGTCTCGCAGGAGATCCCAGAGTAAAATGAAATGAACCCTAACTCTGCTGCTCCCTTGGATTAATTATGTTACTCTGTTGTGTCTCAGTTCCAGGTCTGTAAAATGGAACTGGTGTTCACTGTACCTTTTTGGGATTCCTGATAATAAGTACAGCAGTCTCAGCACACAGAGGCAGAAATTATTTTCATTAGCAAGCTGAATAAAAGATGGGTAACACCCAGGCAAGGTATTAAAATATATATTCAAGCATTGATCCTTATCAAACTTAAGAATTTGTGGTTCTTTATAACTTTCCCAAGGTTGGGTAGCTGCTAAGAGGGAAGACCTTGTGTCCCTAAGATCAGTTCCAGTAGGCTGCCTTAAGCAAGAGGGTTACTAGGAGGCAAGCCATTGCCCATCAGGGTTAATTAGGTAATCACATCAGCAATAGGCCCTGAGGGATGGGACTTGGTTCTTTTAAATTTTAAGTGTGTTCTGGAAAACTTCAAAGAGGTGAAAACCTGGGAATGTTCTTTAAGTGGTGGACTGTGATAGACAGGTTACAGCTTGAGAATACCATGGATCTCGTGTGTGGAGGTGGTGAGGATGGGGGAATTACTTTTAAAAAGCAAATTGAGGAACAAATCTGAAGACAAACTCAGTCTCTCTCACCATTTTTCAGGACCCACCTCAGACTGGTGAAGTGAATAAAAGATATGAATGAAGGATAATACTTTGAAAACCAGTTTCCTCACTTGTAGGCAAAAATAATGGACTCAATCCATATAGGCAAGAAAAACCTGCATTAGTTTAGCATGTTGGGCTCTTTTCCCAAAGCCTTTTTCACCCTGACTCCATGCTTCTCAGCCCTTATGTTTTCAAAGAAGATGATTTGCTAGGGTAGGGTTTCTCACTTTTACTCTGGGCATCCTGCCTGATCTCAGGTGAATATTTCTGTACTGGACTTATGCCCTGCAAACAAGGAGAGTCCCTGTGACAACAGACAGTAGGAAACAGACACCTATAAACAGTCTCTCTTTGTCTTATGCATTATACGCTCATCAGGCTGACTCTTTGAACTTGTTTATTCTCTCCAGCCACTCAAATATTTTATCTTGGCCCTTACAACTTTCATATTGGATGAAAAAAATAAAGGGTATAAATTTAGCTTGCTGTAGCTTTGGTCTTAACCAAGAGAAAGAAATACAGCAACTTCATTTTGTGAAGTGGCAACTTATCTAAGCAGTCTCCTTGAAACCATCACTGCAGGTCAAGCCCACACAAAAACCTCAGGTTTTAGTCATATGTCTTACAAGGATGTTATATCATTTCTTAGTTTACCAAAGGGAGACATTTCCTGAAACAAAGTCCCACTGCCAAATGTTGCCTAAAGGATTTCGGGATGATTTCCTTACTTAACTGTCTCACTAATAGGTTTTCTTCTTTTCAGCTTGGCCAGTGATCCATCTCATGGTTGGGATACAAAACTGCTAGTTGTCTTATTTTTGAGATTCCAGATAGTTTCTAGCATATTATGCTAGGGCCCAAGGCAAATGATGGCACACTCAAAATGAGTAACTTAAGAAGAGTATTACAAAAGAACTGTTTAGAAAGGAAACAGAATTTTGGGAGTAGCAAGAAGTGATTGGACAGTATCTCAGGGTTTGTAGCTGCAAACATCGGATAAGTGGTAATAGTTATAGCAATGATTTTCGATTTTAGTGTGCACCAGAATCACCCTGAGGGCTTGTTAAGACTCAGATTGTTTGGCCCCACCCTGGAGTTTTTGCTTCAGTAGGTTTGGCGGAGGACTGGAGTAGGATTGTCCCATGATACCTGTGGGGTACCCACAGAATTCTTGCAGATAAACAACTGTTCAAATCCCTTATAGTCAAGTCTCCACATCTGCATTTGTGGACTCAGCCAAATGACATCCACAGTTGGTTGATTGAATCCCTGATTATGCAACCTGAGCATACAGAGGGTTGGCTCTATTATTTAAAAAAAAAAAAATGGCTCAATCAGTGAGCCTGTGCAATTCAAGCTCATGTTGTTCAAGGTTCTGCTGTGTTTGTATTTTTCACAGATTCCCTCAATGTTGGTCTGAGGAGAAAACCCGGCTTTGTACAGAGCGGGGTCCTTGAAAAGAGCAGCAGATAACCTGAGGAGAACCAGCAGGTCAGGATCTAATTCAGTCACTCAAGTCACCCCATCTCTAGTCCCTTCTGTTGATCCGCGTTGGTTAATTCTACCAGCAGCCAAAAGTAAAGGGGTCCATTATGCAGTTTAGAAATTCAGTCTTAAAGACACAGATGTGGTGGGGAATGGATCTGGAGGAATAAGTGGGAACTATCCAGCACTGCCCCCCACTGCCTGCACCTCCCATATCTTCAAATAGTTTCTCACTTTTTTTTCATACTGCCTTAAGTTCCTATCATACTTTCCAGTGTATATGAACATCCATATATGTGATATGTGATTCTCATAGTAATCCTACAAAATAGGGCAGAGTGACAAGAATTTACACTCATTTGCAATAAGAAAACTGGGGCTCAAAATGGTAAAGCCCGCACATCTGATAAGTGCTGAGACTTACATTTTCTAGGTGCCAATTCAAAGCTCTTGCTGCCACATTTTACACTTCAGAATTGGGGGAATCTGGCAACAACACAATCATCCTGTTTCAGGTTTCTGGGGAGCTCTTTGTCCTCACTCATCATGTGCAAGCTCTTGAAGCTGCATTCTCTCTGGAAGAGGAGGCTCCCTCAGCGCTTGCTCATGTACAGCTGAAACAGGGTGAAAGGAAGACTTTCTGACTTTATCTGTTTACCCCTATCTGCCTGCTTTTCTCTATAAAGCAGGCTACATACTCTTCATTAGCATTTTCACTGATCACCTTTACCATTGATATGCAAACATCAGCTACCAAGCTTCTCTCTGCTTTCAGCTCCAAAAACTGCAGAAAAGAAAAACTTTAAAACACAGTTTAAACTTTCCACTCATGGGTTCTTACCACCATCCCCAGCCTTCTCAACCAAAATACCAAACCAATGTAAGACTATCAGTGCAGTGCAGACTAATTTATTTCTAACAAAGTGATTTCTAATTAT
>PVHY01007778.1:36848-65497 GCA_004024945.1 Uropsilus gracilis | reverse complement strand
CAGGGTATGTTTTTTGCCCCTTTGTCAAAGATTAATTGACTGTATATGTGTGGTTTTATTTCCGGATAGTCAATTCTGATCCATTGGTCTGTTTGTCTGTTTTTGTACCAGTACCATGCTGTTTTAAGTATTATGGCTTTGTAGTACAGTTTGAAGTCTGGAATAGTAATACCTCCATTCTCTCTTCTGTTTGTCAATAGGGTTTTGGCTATTCGGGGTCTTTTGTTGTTCCATATGAATTTCAATAATTTTTGTTCTTTAATATGCCTATTGGCCATTTGCATTTCCTCTTTGGAGAGGTTCTTTTTAGTACTCCCCAATTTCAGACTGGGCTTTTTGCTTTGCTTTTGCTAAGGTATGTGAGTTCTGTGTATCTTTGTGATCAGACCCTTATTACTTGCATGGAGGGCAAAAATTTTCTCCCAATTCGTTGGGTTTTTTTGTTTTGGTTATTGTCTCTTTGGCTATATTGAAGCTTTTTAGTTTGATAAAAACCCAGCTGTTTTCCTTTTTTTGCCAGCTGTAGATGTGCCCTTAAATGGATTTCTGAAGTGTAATTCATGGAGAGATTTTTCTGAGTTTTCCTCTGTATTTTATGGTTTCAGGTCTTAGACCCAAGTCTTTTATCCATTTTGAATTGGTTTTTGTACAAGGTGTGAAGAAGTGACCATGGTTTATTTTTTTGCATGTCGTGGACCACAACATGCAAAAAAAAAAAAAAAAAAAAACCATGGCCTCATTTTATGCCTTTCAAACCTTAAGTTTATTTAGGTAAAATCCAAAATAACCAGGCATTCCAGTACAATAGTTGTATCTTGGTGTGAGGCTGATTAGGTTGCTATTGTTCATGAACTTCAAGTTGGAAGATGCGGTCTAGCTCCAAAATAAGCCAACTTGACAACTGTGCTCATACTACATTCTGCCTTCTGTGGACACTGACAAAACAATCATTTCAGTGTCTCTATCTGATGCATCATGGTGCCTGGTGTGGGATAAGAAGTGACTGCTCAGTCCAAGTAGGTTGGAGCAATGAGAAGTCTAGAGGGACTACATTTGAAGGCTCCTTATAGGAAGGAGAGTGAGGTCTTTTCTCATTTCTAGGTCTTTCTCTTATTTAGAATTTGGAAGGAAGACAAAAGTCAAGAAAAGGCATGTAGGGAATACATTTTCCACTTAGCTGAGTTACCTCAAAGTTGTTCTACTGTAACTACATAGAACTCAGGTTCTTGCTATTCCTGTTACTCTCATCATGACATCTATTATTCTCAGTGGATGTAACTTTGAGCGCATACAGTTCATTCTACCAGGGCTGTTGCCTTTTGTACCCTGAGCCCATAGCACAGATAGAAGTGCAAAGTATCCTATATCTACCTCTAAACCAGGGATAGAAATATTTTAGAATAAAATTCTGGCATAGTCAGGATGTTCCGATCCTAAGATGTTCTTAAATCTTTCTGCTTTAAAAAGTAAAATCTTACTAGCAAGAACTTGAAAAAATGTCTTGGTTTGCTTACAAGCCTTAACCTAGTACTGACTTGAACTAATAAGATTAGTTGAGTGTCCAGAGAACTTCTTAAATGTGGCATTATTTAACCTGTGTTTATACAATACTTGTGTATTCTGCTTGTGCCGTCTTTCCTCAGTTTCCAGAACTGGCTAGCCAGGTGTGGGTTTCTACCTACAGCTTGGCCTGCGGTTCTCTAGTGAAAACACAACCAGATGTGTGGGTCTCTAGTGAATATACAGTCTGAACACTGTGCAGGATAAACCAGATTAGGAGTTGGGGGCTCCAGGAGCCAGTCTGAAGCCCAAAAGAGTGACTGCACATGGAAAGCTTGCATGCAGTGTGCAACAATCTTTTTATAGCAATTGAATACAAAGGAAAGCTTTGAATGGTGCTGCATATTGTATTAACTAGTTTTCTACGCTTGTAAGTTTGCTACCTGGCCTATGTGCTCAGCTCCCAAGGTGTTGGAGGATATGTAGGAGGGAGAAGAGAGGGAGTAGAGGATGAGGAGTGGCTTTGACCAAGGAGACTGCCAAGACACAGTGGGAGTGGACCTCCATTAGAAGAGGCATGCCATTCCCTTATCACGTTGGTATTCTCAGTAGTTCAAGTCCATCCATGACAGTTGGGGCAAACGTCCCTTAGAAATAATAATGCTATTTCTTTATCACATGAGTATTCTCAGCAGTTCGGTCAGCCCATCTGTGTCTTTTGGGTCACTACAGGACTATATGCAACACCAGGTACTGGTCTAAAGGATCTTGGCTTAAGGGAGCCCAGGGTGGAGAGAGATGGCAAGAGAACATAGAACATCTGAGTCTGACAATTGGCGACATGGGTTAAAAGTGACAGCTCAGATACTGCTTTGCCTGAGAGCTTCATGACCAGAGGGATTAGAAGAGCCAAACCTTCATTAGCCCATTCCATTCAGATCTGTGATCTGGCAGATGCCTCCTGAATGAGTTGCCTGACTTGGTAAGAGGCCAATAGAGTATGTAACTTTGTTCCCATAAGTAGGTTTTCCTCGGTTCAGTCTATGATGTGGAAAGATATTCTTAATTTAGGCAGGACAGCTAGGATTGCTCTTCAGTCCAACACCCTTTTAAGATTCCAGGCACTGCAGATAATCTACTCAACTCTGTTACTATGCCCCATACTATCCCCTGTAGGGTCTACATAGGCAAAATGGTATCTTCCAATAACCATGCAAGTTCTGCTCCCTTTCCCATCTTCAATTACCAGTCCAAACACATCATTTATTGCTGTTTGTAACCAGCTCTCTACTTACCCTCGCACAACATCTCATAAGTGAGAGTGAAAAGTTCTTACCTTAGCATCAAGTGCCATTTAATCAAATATTTGAATATCTACACTGTGCCAGGTACTCCAAGTTACTGGGTACATCCTAAATATGCTGGTTGAATCTTCTGAATTTGCAAATATGACAGACATCTTAAGACTGTGAAAGTTAAAGGGGGAGGGAGTAGGAAACATGGAAGTATTCAGATTTGACTTTTCCAAACATCTGTTAATAAAGAAAAGCTTGTATAGCTTCAGACCTGAGTTTTATCTGAGGAGTGACAAGTCAAATGTGTCAGTAGAATTTACCCCACTGAGCAGAGATCAGGGTCCTATGACTTTCGATTGCTCGGGGAGAAGGTGGCCCCAACTTAAATACTGCTGTGGATACCATGGTGTTAAAGCTCAAATCTCAGATAACTTCAATCCTCCCGGCATCAAGCCCTTTAGTGATGGAAAATCTGGATGGCATACCTCTAGTCAGTCAACCACTATGCCACATGGATCTAGTTCTCCATGCATCTTCAGGGAGCAAGTCCTCAGGGTTCAGTGGGCCTCTCCTACTGAAGGAAAACTTGGAAACACTAGGGTGAACATTAGGATGAAGCAGAGGCACAGCTGCTGCTTCCCTCACTTCTCCTTGATATATGCTTAATTCTTTCTCCTAGAAACAATCTCTGCTGGTCTCCATAGCATTCACTTAACAGTATGACCCAAACACTAAATCAGGAATCTGAGTCCTCGATAATCCTATACTTAGAGATTACTTAAGACAGCGCTTAAGCATCCGAATTCCACATGTTTCCCCCTGCCCACACCATACAGCCAGAACCATGTCATCTTTTCATAAGCTGAGTCTGTTTACCTGCTTGTCTCTAGACACAACCAATGAGTGTCCTGGATGTACCTGTAACTAGTTTCATTGTAGCTCCTGGTGAGAATATTCACTTTGGGTACATTTGAGCCTAGATTTGTAGCTGTACAAAATGCCTCAAGGTGTCACTTGTAATAAAGATCATTTCTACTTGGCACCTCTAATTCCAGGGCCCAATAGTCCCACCAGAACAGCCTAATTTAGTGGTCTCTTGTATGTATAACACATCCTTGATATCTCATAATCTGACTTGATTTATTAGGTAGGCCTTCTACTGGCTATCTCGATGTTATCAGGCTGTCTCTGTATCTAATACCAGTATATCATTGTCATAGGTGCCATCCTATACTTTCATTATATAGTAGAATCTAATTGGATGCCTGCTTGTGTGGCGCTGTGGCTTTGAATCGGGCACTGTGTAAATCCATAGGGATTAATGTTGGCTAAGGCTCTGAGCAAGACAGGCAAACCCAAATTTCCAATGATAACTATTTCTGTCAGAACTCATTACTTGGCCTTTAGGGATGGCAGGACCTAATGGAGCTAACTTTCTATGAGGTGACTTTCAGGTCTCATTGAAAAATAATCCTTCATATCAGAATACCTGTTTCTATTTCTGGAAGAGTAGACATCTGCAATGTTCAGATTGGTGTTGGTAGTAGGTCACTCGGGCTTTTGGGTCTTTGTGCTACACCCTATCCATGTTCTTAATCATAGTAGTTCTTAATCAATGAAGGTGACTAAGATCAAACTATTTATCCATTTGCTTAAACTATGGTGAAGGAATTCTAGCAAGCATTAACATGTACTCATAGGTCTCTTTATCTTTCCCTTGTGTTCTTTCTGTGCTTCCATGGCTTCCAAATGCCAAGATCTCTATGCTAGTCTTCCTTCAAAGCCATGACCAGTTGACCTGGATACCTGAGGATACCCAGAAGCTTATAGATTATATATATATTTGGCAGGTCATTCCATGAACTGTTTAGTCGTGATCACTGGAAATATTTTCCCTTAACCCCTGCATTTTTTTTAAGAAGCCCATGTTTCCAAAAGTAGTTATACCAACTTATGACTTCCAACAGCACTGAAAAATTCCCTTTCTCTACATTCATCATCAGGATTTGTCATTTTGATAGCACAGATATCAGAATACCTAATAAATATGAGGCGATTCCATTGGTGTTAACAGGTGTGAAATGGTTTTGCTATTCAGTTCCTTAATGATTTCTAATGAACTTTCATGTACCTTTTGAACAATCTCTAGGAAAACATGTATCTAGATCCTTTGTCCATATATATGCTATTTGAGGTTTTTTAACATTTTAGATATTTACCCCTTATGATAACTTGTAAATACATTTACCATTCTGTAGGTTCTTCATATTTTAGTCACTTCTATGAAAAAGCTTTGTAGTCCTGCTGGTCCTGCATGTGCTGTAGGTATCACATGAAAATCATTGCTGAGACCCATCAAGATGCTTTCCTCATGTGTATTATGCTTTCTATTCATAAATCCATTCATGTTCAGTTCATTTTCATGTGTCATATAAACTTGAAACCTAACCATCATCCTCTTACATGTGAATATTCAACTTTCCCAGAACCATCATTGAAGACAATCTTCAAGTAGTCTTGGTTCCCTTGCCAAAACTTTACATCCATGTATTTATATCTGAACTTGTTTCAGTCCATTGACTTGTGTTATGCCCATACTATACTGCTTTAATTACTATAGTCCTATAAAATAGCTTACTCAAGAAGTGTGATGCTTCCCAATTTGTTCTTAGGATTGCTTTGACTACTTGGTGTCTTTCATAGACCACTGCATTGCAAAACCACCCTGGAGTATTTGATGGAGCTGCCATCCGCTTGAGATTGTATACATTCTGGACCAACATATTTAAAGTCTGTACCTTTTACCCTTCAGCTATTTATAGTGAACTACCATGTCTCCATAAGTATAAACTGAGGAATGATCCAGGGTCAGTGATAAGCATGACATGGGGGTCGGGGCTATCTGTACCTATGCCTTCTTGCACTGGGTTCAATTCTGGTACCTTTATTTTCATTTGTTTCTTGTATTGTCACTAAACTTGGACAAATGGTATGGTATAGTATTTCTGACTACAGCATAAAGAGGTTCCAGATGCAGTTACATGGTTGATATACTATTCAGCCCTGATACAGGGAAGACTCGGTCATTTCTTTAAAAAGCATGTAGTTGTTTGCTAGAGACCTAGCTGGGTTTTACAGTAGTCCCAGGAACTATTGTGATATCTTACAAGATATGCGCCATAAACCTCATACTGTCTTTCCCCTCCTAAATTTATAACCCATTATATTTACAACATTGAAAAGTAATTGACATGTAAATAGCTAAACTTCTCTATGAATTAAGTTTGGACAGAGGCAAACACCCATGGAATCAGCACCACAATCAAGGTAACTGGCATATCTATCTCACTAGAAGGTACTCTTGTATCACTGCCTAAATGTACTTGCATCCTCTACTGTTAAGAGTTTGTTGACACAGACCTGTTGTATGGGTTAATGCAGTATCCCTAGGCTTGGTACCAGACATTGTAGCATAGATGGAAACATAGTTGCACATCCTCAAGTGCCTTACTCTAGAGTAACACATTATCTTTAACACCAAGATTTGCAGTGTACTAATCACTTGTGGGTAATCATGTATAATCAACATGACCCCACTTATAATGGACTCAGCAAGAATTATGCAGCCATTAAGGTGATCAGGAATTCTTGAATACTAATTTTTCCACTTTTTAATTTCATAGAACTTGGCATAGAGGGTCACATAGGGCATGGCAAAAAAGTAAGAGAACCTTAACATGCTTGAATCACTGAAACAAGGCAGTATGGTTAATACTTAATGAGTAAATGAGAAGTAGGAGTTATGAAGATTCCTGATGTCTCCCGTAAGGAAGAAAGCTAGGAAAGCTATAAAGAGTTGAGCAAGATGCACAGTACTCATTTAAATCACAAGTCCATCTCCACCACTGGCCATTCTAATGTTTAGCAGTGAATGAAACATTTTCTGGGTCTAGGATGAAATAGTAGAAACTGAAAACTGCAAAGATTCAGACTATATCTTCGAAATAGAATGAAGAGATCCTACTATGGGTAAAGAGAATTTAGAATGATTCCTGGCTTTTCTGACCCAATGAGTCATTTTGGTGCTGCCAATAAAATAGCACTAGGATAAGATGAGAAAATCCAACTTTCTTGTATGGTAAGCTTGAGAATCCTGTTAACGATACAAAATGTCACATGATTGTCTTGGAGCTCAGCTCAATACTCAAAGGGATAACTTGACAATCGTGTCAGTGTTCTCAAAGTTGGTGTGGGAACTCCTTGAATTTCTAGGAGACTGGTTCAATGATAATCACAAGATTTTACCTGGGAGAGCAAAATTCCTAGTTACTAACCAAAGATCTGGGATCTCTTTCTGAGACTGAGTTAATGTCAGTGAAATCCTCCCCTAAAGTGGGAGGGAATATTCAGGGATGAAGAAGCATATAATCCACCCAGGGAACATAGGTGTCAAAGTAACACATCCCAAGATTCCCACAGAACCCTCTAAACTTGTCTCTTGGTTCTGCTAATCCCAAATTGAAAAACTAGTGATCATGGAGAAAAACTAAACATCAGCTGTTTTCTTTAGTGATTTCAAAACTAGAATTCAGGACTAGAACAAGCCCAATGTAAAATTCCTTAGTTTAAATGAGTAGAGTAGATAACAGTGGCCAAGCATAGTTAGACTAAAATGCCTCTCGGTAACTAGCTTGAGTGACAGGAAAGCAGCATTTCAAGTCCACAGAACCAAAATGGAAGGTGACGTGAGCTTGTAAGTCAGTACAGATCCTATTTTCCTCTTTTAATGAAAAGACCATTAAAAACCTGCCTGCCTTCCAGTGATACCCTTCCTGTTAGGGGCTACTGAGAGTAACCACCCCCGGCTCATGCTGTGAATGAAGAAAACGTCATTTCACTATCTTATCTGACTTCAGAAAATTGGAGGCAGAATGGCATGATTGACCCCCACCCCCAACAGTGAGCAGAAGCATCCCCATTCCTTCATTATTAACCCTTAGAAGACAGTCCCTAAGAGATTTAAGAGCAAGTCAATGAATGAATCCCCTGCCCCCAGGTATTCCACAGGAACTAGTGTTTTACCTAGTCTGATTTTTTTTTTTTTCCTAAGCCACTCTTCACCTTGTTTACGGGTTGTAAACCATTGTCTTACACTGTATAAAAAGGCTTCTACAACTTAATAAACTGGCTAGATATTCATGCTTATATTCAGTCCCAACCTCTTGGACTGAGTTAATCTCTTTTGTGGTCCTTTCTCACTGCCCCTCACCTGGCTCTTCACAACTTCCTATTTAACTGGTAGAATGGTTGCCTGACTTGGAGCATCTGGTAAAGACTGAGACTATGTTCTTTCTAAGCAGAAGTATTTCAAACACTTATTTTTAGTCTATCACAGATAACCAAAACATCCTGGAAATCTATGTATTTAGAATTCTTGCTTTTTGCTACTGCATATTCAATTGTTGGGTGCAGATGAGTTCATCAGAAAGTAATTGTCCATTAAAGATGTTAAAAGATTTGTTTGTGTTAAAGATAAATCCATGGCACTAATAGTGATAAGTGACAAATTCCATCTGACTACTTGCAAATTGAAATGAACAGATGTGTTTAGAGTTTATGCTTTAGTCTTTGGGACTGCATCTTCCCTGGAGATCTACTAGATGGTTGTTTTAGAGCCTAGATTTTGGAGGGTATTTTGAGGATCAGTAAGTATGTTCACTTCAAAATCTTTGTCCCAAAATAGTGATTAAACTGGGCTCTAGTATTCTTGAAAGATAAAGCTGTGATCTGCTTCTAATGTAAGGCTCTGATATGTCTGAAACCTGATTTGACCTGCTTGATATTTCTGTTATAGTGACTTGTTAATTAGAATTGCCAAGCACAAAGTTTCTCTTAAAAGTCATAGATCAATTTTCTTATAGCTTGTTTCTAGATATATTACTTGTTGTCTATGATTAATGTTTCATCTATTGATGCCTCTAAATAGCCCATGCCCTAACATTAACCCATGCCAAAAGAAAGATAGCAATTTAATGCCTTATTCTCAAAATAAATCAACAGCTGTTAATAATCTACGCCTACTTAGGAAACAAGAATCAAAGCTAAGTATTCCAATAGAGGGAAGTTAATATTGACAGCAAGCTAAAATGGTATTTCCTGTTTGGTTTCCAGTTCTTAAAACAGTGAGGAAATAGACTAACAGTAGTCAGCCCCTTTCTGGCTGGAAGGCTCAAGGAGAAGAAATGGTATGCAGAATTCTATTGCAATTGTAACAAAGCTAGAACCACTGGCAAGGAATTCTTGGAGGGAACCAAAATGAAGCATTGACTCTAGAACACTTGAAGTCAAATACTGTTGAAGATTAAGAAGGGAAAACTGTCCTGGTATCTCCCTACAGCACTATCCATGGTTTGTACCCTTTTGGAAACCAGATGACAATAAAACCTAAGAAATGCAGTTGGCTCTCGAGTTAGAGAAACTTTCCCTACTGTAGGCTACAATATAGCAAAGACAAATGGTTAGTGCAGCATCCAGGTCACTCACATATATACATCCTTTCTGTGTTCTTGATACTCAAATGAGGATGCTTTTTCTGGTTTTCCTGAATCCCTTTCAATGAAGATTGTACTTGATACACATTCAGTATCAAGTTAACCTTTTGTCATGAAATAGTGTGATTACATTGGAAACACCAGGTCACCATATACTCATAAAAGCTATTTATAAAAGCAAGCAGTATAATGAATAGAGCAATATAATTGGAATTTCTAGAAACTTGCCACTGTTTATTTGAACAGATCTAGTTTGAACAGAACTAGGAATCCAATGCTGCATCTGACTTACTCTGTAAGGAGTCTGAGTACTTTCATGTGGCCTCATAATCTATGGCAGTGCAATGGGTGTTCAACTAACAGTTACTAGAATTAAAGATGAAACACAAATCTAATTTTCACAATGGTTTGCATAATTTACATCTAAAAGGAGCTAGGATTTTGAGTACTGAAAGCATTACTGTGTCCTGTCTTCTACCCCAGCCTGAGATACCTTGCTAAGTAAAAACAGCACTGGCTTCTGTTTCTGTGTTGATGATGGGGGGGGGAGACAAACGTGGAATCAAGAAATAGCTGAGAAGCTACTGTACAGACTGAAAAGGGTGCTTGATCCACTGTGGGATGGTATCGATGACTGGGTGAGTTGAGGTCTCGCAGGACCAGAATCCAGGGTGGTCCTTAAGTCTCCAGGCTACCAGGGTCTAGGGGCATACAGACTGCCCACAGAAGGCTATATGGGAAAGAACTAGCCATCCCTATGTATCTAGGGTAGTACCTAGGGTAGCTAGGGCCCAGTCAGCATCTTGGAGCTACTTGACATGTCCTTGGTTTTAATACTGCAGCAGATCCCCAAGGAGCTCAAGCTTTAGGCTGTCAACTAATTAGACTCCCCAAGGCTGATTCTCTCAAGAGATCTGAGGGCACATCTCCATGTTTGCCACATACCTATTTTTGTCCAAACTAAGATGCTCATGAGTAAAAAGGGCACTAATTATATTGGGGCAACAGGCATAAGCTGGAACTGCCTGGGCTTGTTGATACTACTTGTGCCCTGCACATGGGTGGGTGGTGGCTATGACCTTGCAGAGAAGGCAGCTGGCAGTGTTGTGAAGGTGAGTGACCTCAGTTTCTTGTCTTGCTACATGTCTCTGTGATAATCTCTCTTGTCTTGATATAAGTCAATGGGGATATACCCCATATTGTTTCAGATAAAACCAGGTCAGCATGAAGTCTGCTAGGGATAGGCTCAAAGAAATCAGTTGGATGAAATTGCAAATCAATCATTTGAGGTTGGTGGAAAGCTAGCTTCCCCCAGTGCTGTTTCTCAGGACCTTCCCTGAGAAAACTTTTTTGGAAACTGGAAGTGATCCTAGACCTCCACTTCAGTTAACTTACAAAGATGAAACAAACTTGAATCTGGTCTCTGCCATCTCTATATTATGACATCACTGGCTAAATCATATTCCTTTGAGGAAACTGGATAATTTCACAGGTCAAAACAAGACACCAGAAGTGATCTACTTTTTCAAAAGAAACTAAATCTTCACAATCTGAAGCAAAATACTAGAATATTCTATTCATAGTGGTGCTGCTTCACGAATGGCTCAGGCTGACATCTGAGCAATGTCATTTCTTGCCAAACTTTCACTTAGGAATTTTGGATCGTGTGGTCATCTGACTATACAAAGAAACAAACCCTGCACCTCCTTCCTCTATACCCTTTACAAATGCAAATTTACAGCTCTTCCAGAAGTTTTATTTTACCCTTTCAATTTGAATTGACCATGTAATACTTTGGAAGATAATAGAGTAGAAATTAGCTAGGTCTTAAATGAGACCACGATCATGGTCATATGATCGCGATCATGACCCTGCAGAGTCTGGATCATGTGGAGTAAAGTGCTGTTGTCCCAGTTGAACTTTCTGTTCTATAGTAGACTTTGAATTGACTCTCAAATGTGAGAGCCCAGCCAGTATCAGAACTGCCTTGATTGACGGACACTATATTCAAAAGTATACAAAAGAGTCCATAGATGTGGTAGTCTGTCTCCTAGGTTTTGTCAAGACCTGTGTCATGTGATTGCACAAGAGAAAAATGTCCCAAAACTAACAATGGCCTTTTTATACTGACCCACATCATTCATATACCCATTCAAAAGCTTTGGTAAGCCAGTCCCATTGCAGTGATAGCCTTGGTTGGCAGGACCCCTACCTTCCAGCGAGATTCCTTCCAATAAATTTTCATCTTGGTGCCAAGATGGAAACCATTTTAGAGGTTAATACCTTAAGTTGGCTCAGGTCTCATGAGAACATCAAAATGCTGAAGGGTCCTAGATTTCTGGTACTTATATTTCTGTCTCTGTTCAATTTCTTGGTGACTAAATTAGTAAGTGGATATAACATGGAGATAAATGGCAACTCAAACACAGGCTTAGATTGCTAGAACTCTATTCTCTACTTAGGAGGTTAAGGGGCACTCCCTATTATACTATCTTATTACATCTTGGATTGATATACTTGTTAGGATCAAGGAGTCAGTTCTGCTGCAGCCTGATCTTTAAATGGAGTTTTCAGACTGTCAAGAAGGATACTTTATTGGAATAATGGAAGGTTCTGAAAATCAGGCTCAAGTTTAAACCTCAACTCGGTTTCTTACAGCATGGACATTACATTTCTTAGCCTCTCAGCCTCTTATGGCCCATATCCTTGCAGATAATCAATTCACCCTGAGTTGAAACTAACTTTATCTTCAAATGGCATTAAAATAATACTTAGAATATCAGGAAGATGAATTCAGTTGCACTATATTCAAGTTGGGTGTTCTTGCTAGTCTTTTTGTCTCATGCTCAAGAAAATTGAGGACACAACCATACTGGGCAAGTTCAGGATGTTTCATTTCATTAGTGACAGGAAAGTTCCCTGAGAATAGGGAGGTGGGGCTTGTGGGGGGGGGGAGGGTGACTCACAAGCAAGTTTGTGGGAACTTTTGTTAGAAGAGCCAGCTTCTACACTTACTAAGCTGTGACCATGTGGCTGTCCCACTACTACATCCTCTGCTGTTTTCTCGAAAGGGTGCAGAGTGTCTCTGACAGGTGGTCTTTGCCATTTGTCAACCTAGTTCTACTGAACTGCTTTGTCATTTTTCTTTCTTGGTGCCATTCTACTTACCTGGGGTCCCTCCATCCACAGACTGCTCTCAGCATTGAATATAAAAATCCCATGGGAATTCTATAGCTTAATCTGAAAAATGAAATCAACTACATTCAAAGAAAACATTATGTTCCCCCAAACCATAGTTCCCCCTTTGGTTACAAAGTTATAAGGGCTAATATTTTAACTACTTGCCTCAAGCACACACACAAAACCAGATGAGTAACATCAGTGACCATGGCTGATAAATCCCTCAAATGCATCAAACACTATCCATCATACAAAGCAACAAAAACAATGAAGGGAAAAGCCAACTTTTTCAGAACCTGGAAACTGACCGATCTTGCAGTAATTGGTGGGAAAACTGAATCTCGATAACAGTAAGCTTTGTGAAATTTTTAAATGCCCTGTTCCCATGCACTGCCACCCTCGCCTCAGATCTGATGTCCTTAGAAACCAATAACCTGGTCATCAGTGGCAGAGGAAGAATTCTTTGAAAGTTCTGTTTCCAGAGATAGGCATTATTTAACCTCTGGTGGTTTGCTGGAATACCCCTTTCCCAAAGCGCTGCCTTTATCTGATTCAGTGACCTGTTTAAAAAATCTTCCCTGAGGGCACTTGTCAAAAACACTCAGGGCTAAAGCTTAACATTGGAGCTGCCCGAGATGTGGAGAACAGTCTGGCAAACACAGGTTAAACCAGAAACTTGAAAGGAAAAGCTGGGAAGCAGGTGCCCAGAGGGACTTTGAGAAGCTTCAGTATGCATATTCATGTGCATTTATGAATATAGGAGGTCAAATAAAAGGGAAAAACCCAAGAAGGCTATCAGCTCAGTCCTCACAGACCTTGGAGCTCTGCACAAGCAGGAAATGAAGGCCAAAGCCATCTTCAGCCTCCCAAATGAGTTCCAAAGGCATAATTCTAACACATGCTGGGTCTCTTCAGCGAAGACTAGGATATCTTGGACAACTTCCTTAAACATCTAGAACCTAATCAGTAGCTAAGTACTTAATTAGACTTCAGTGGTTACTTATGATAAAGAATACAGATTTTCAAAGAAATACAGGTGACCATGTCTAAAGAACTAAAGGAAGATTTGATAGGTCTTATCAGTTAGAGAATTGCTTTAACAGAATAAAATCAAAATTCTTAACTTCATCTGTGCTGAACCCCTCCAAATAGGCAAAGGGGAAAAAAATCAACAAACTTGAACATGGTTCAAAATGTCCTAAAACTAGGTAGGGGCTGTGGTTGCACAGTCTTGTGAACATATTAAACGATTAAACTGTAGAGTTTAAAAGGGTGAATTTTAAACTCAGAATTGGTCAGGGAAATAGCAGGTAAATAGATATCCCCAAGTGAGAATAGATGTGAAAATTAAAACAAGGTATGGTTATCCTACTTGAATGTTTGTACTTTACATGGGTGGGAAACACTGACCTTGCCAAATGAGGGTGTTGAAGTTGACAGGATAATTGAGAAACAGTAGGGCAGTGTCAGCCATTAGCAGGCTTGTTTTACTTAATTCAATAATCTCACCTCCAGCTTTAGAGTCTAAAAAGACTGAATACAAAGAAAATGTATTTTTGAAGTATAATAGCTTGAAGAAATGGCTATGTTAAATATTTAACCATGTCTCTGTGAATAAACCATAGTAGATTATCCACAAATGTTTGGTTGAAAACATAATAAGCGTAACCCCTGACTTATTTTTTGTGAAAGTACTTAGACTTTCATAATAAAGAAATCAAACCAGGAATTTAGCACAATCTAGTCATGGTACACTACTACCACATCTTATTTTGCAACTATCAAGCTAACTGTACTGTTTATTTCTAAATTGCTTATGAAATTTTTATTAAAAGTTTCTGGAAGATAGTAACATGTGTGTGATTCTATTAAACTGATCTAAAAGTTCCTCAAGGAAGCTATGCTTGTTCCAGAAAGATACAGTCAAACTAAAATGCTGTTATTCCTTAAACCACCTTTAAGTGGCCTTGCATGCCAGGTTTCAGATAGTAAAGTTGCACCCTCATCCAGTAGATTTTGAGGGTGCCTACCCCACCACTATGGGTAACTGCGTTAGGAGGCATTTGTAGTTCTGCAATTACAGCTTGTCTTGAAAATGGAAGACTAACAAGGAAGCTGCAAGATGAGTTCCCAGAACATCTTACTTATGAGATGGCCAACCTCTTAGGATGTGGAATCCCTAAAGTAGATGTCCTGGACTGAGTGGGGGATATGCTTGTATACTCTGCATTTGTTCAAGTCTTAAGCCCTTGGTGGAAGCCCACACAGTCTACCACCCTTGGTTTTACATCAGACTGGCCTGCATTGAAGGTGCTTCTATAAGGTATCTAGGTCTGGCTTCACTTAAAAGATAGCTATGAATACCACCAACTTCAGTGGCTAAAATTCCTGTGCCTGTAAGGCTACTTGAAAATAAGCAGTTGCATGAGGTTTCCCACCTCCCCCTTCTGAGACCCTAGTCTAACTTGCAGTCTACTTCCTGAGTAATCTCATGTATGCTCTCAATAGCATCATTAAAAGGTGTTCCTGTCCCCAAGTACAAATATTAACCTCATATCCTGATCAATCATTTCAAAGGAAATAGCAACTCAAACCATCAAGTTCCAAAAGCTTTTCCCCTGGAGTTGTAATGTGGGAATTCATCCTGATCCTCGGGAGTTTAAGGTCTTTACAAGGAACAACTTTCTATTACAGGATGGGCCTGAATTTCCAAGCATAATCCATCAAAGTTGCTATAAGAGTGAATCAGTCCCCTATGAACTTGGTCTTTGGCATGTAGACCCAAATATCAGACAACTTAGTCTTGCATAGACCTTTATTTATTTAAATAATTTATATATTTCACATCATTGTGATCCCTGGGGGTCACCCAGCACCTCCCCTCCTTGGCTACTCCACCTATTCCCCTCTCCCAGTTGTGTACTTCATTTGGTTGTCCATGTAATATGGGATTGATGCGTAGTATTCCATCTGGTTTCTCTTTTTCCTTCTGACTTGTTTCTGCCAATGACTTCTTCTAGGTACATCCATGTTACCAAAAAATCAAATTTGGGTTGTTTCCAGGTCCTTGCAATTATAAATACTGCTGCAGTAAACATCTGAGCACAGGGAATCGTCCTTTAAAGTTTATTAAAGGTCTTGCCTGAGTATTGGCCTCCTTCTCTCCTTGGACCCAGAAGTAGGTGGAAAAAGCTTCATAGTTTGGACCATGTCAATGTGATTTGATTAAGGTTTATTGCTAGGGCACTCAGGAAGCTCAATTTCCTGTCTTAGATTCAGGGGTATGGTCTCAATCTCCTAGATGAGCAGAGTAGAAAGGCCTTCTCTCCAGACACCCAGGTCCATCTGGGGAACACTTACCACAAATACTTTGAGCTTGCCTTATTGTAGATTTTGATCAATGTTAATTGAAGATTCTGAGACTTGAGAATTTATAATGAATAGCATATGCAAATGCAATTCAAATCTTGAAACTACTGGAGAAACAACTGGGTCAGACTTAGCCTTCATAACTGAGAAGACTTCATGCAACATGTGACCTAGGACTGTAGCTAGAGTACGAGCAGGTTAAATGTCCTGGAGAGGAAACATTTCTCACGGGTGTTTCAGGAACATTACAAATGAATCTCACCCAAAACCAGAGCAAACCAGACTGCAGGATTAACTCCTAATGACCCAAACCTTCACCATATACTGTAGTTCTTGCCTACAGGAATCTCGCTGCCATACTTGACCATACAACTTATGGCAAAGCTAAAACAAGTGATGAGGGGGCAACTAGCTGCTTCTGTTCATGTTCTGATGCCATGACCCTGGTCAGCATCTGCAAGGGTGGGGCTGTGCTGCAATTGTTGGGTTGACCGAAGGTCACTCAGTGTCTCTGTCCCTGAAACCACTAACACCACTGGGACCACTTGTTAATATGGTCTGATTTCTTTTTTTTTTTTCCCTTCAATTGTTTGTTTTTCCCTATATCCATCATATAAGTGAGACCATCCTGTATTCTTTTTGGCTTATTTCTGCTAATGAGTCTTTCTAGTTCCATCCAGGTTGCTGCGAATGACATGTGTTTGTCATCCTTGACTGATGCATAGGATTCCATCATATGTATGTACCACATTTTATTAGCCAATCATCTGTTTGGGGGCATTTGGTTTGTTTCCAAATCTTGGCAATTGTAAACAGAGCTGCAATGAACATGCATGTACAGGTGTCCTTTTGAATTAATGTTTTCATGTCATCTGGGTAGATTCCCAGTAGTGGGATTGCTGGGTCGAATGTTAAGTCCACTTTCAATTGAGGGTCCTCCACACAGTCTTCCATAGTGGCTGGACCAGTTTGCACTCCCACCAGCAGTGTAAGAAAGTTCCTTTTTATCCATATCCACGCCAACATTTGTTTGTTTTATTTATATGGGCCATTCTTACTGGTGTAAGATGGCATCTCATTGTGGCTTTAATTTGCATTTCCCTGATTATTAGGCATATGAAAAAATGCTCCACATCACTATTAACCATTTGTATCTCCTCTTTGGTGAAGCATCTTTAGTTCTCCCACTTTTTGACTGGGTTTATTGCTTTGTTTTTGTTGAGCTGTAGGTGCTCTTTGTGGATCTTTGTTATCAGACCCTTGTCACTTGTCTGGAGGGCAAAATTGTTTTCCCAGTCTGTTAGGTTTCTTTTTGTTTCTTTTGCTGAACAGAAACTTTTTAGTTTGATGTAGTTTTCTTATTTTGATGGCCATAGTTTCCCAAAATGGATTTGAGGTGAAATTCCTAAAGGGTTTTGCCCAGGTTTTCTATGTATTTTATGGTTGCAGGTCTCACTTCCAGGTCCTTTATCCATTTTGAGTTAATTTTTGTACAGGGTGTGAGGGTGTTGTCTGGTTCATTTTTTTGTGTTTTGATCCAATTTCCCCAAAAATAAAAACAACCAATGGGACTGAACAAGAGGAGGGGGAATAAAGTTGAGGTAAAGAGCACAAAAGATCAGGATGGTTAACAGGTGTTAGTGAAGTGGGAAAGCCCCGGGGTACACAACAATGCAATAATGTAATATAAATATACACATATATATGCAAATTTAAAAAATTTTAATTAAATTTAAAGAAAACAGCCATCAGATAGTTGACATTCTCTGTGGATATCTCGTCTATCCTATTCCCCATTATACATTCCCAGAAATGATTAGTACATTGGATCTGATGTTTGCCATGTCAGTGGTATTTGAAACTTTTAAATCACACATCAGTAAATAATATATTTTGCATGGTTATAATTTCACAGTTATGGTATTGTAATATGTATACCTATCTATGTAACTTGTTTTCTTCCCACAAAAAATATTTTAAATTATTTTTAAAAATCTAACCAGGATATTGGAGACCATCCCCATTTGTTACTTCTATTATTGTATCCAAATTTCAAGTTGTCTCAAAGTTTCAGGGACAGCATCTCTGTCCCTGAAGCCACTAACACTACTGGGACTACTTGTTAATATGGTCTGATTTGTTTTTTTTTAATTATTTGTTTTCCCCCTATATCCATCATGTAAGTGAGACCATCCTGTATTTTTTGGTTTATTTCTACTAATGAGTCTTGTAATATTTGTCATATTGACATCTTGTATCCTAATTTTCTATTTATATGTTCTAAGCCTGAAATTGTATAGTTTAAAAAAAATTCCATTATGTAACTGTACCAAAACATACCCCCAAAAATAAATAAGGTTTGATTTGTACTACCAAACCCACTGTTGTACTCTACATTCTCTAGACCCACTCAAAATTGACATTTCTAATGACTTAAGGAACATGTTAAAGGAGTATTCCCAAGGGTGGGGTATATGTAATTCTGCACTCAGATTATGGGAGACAACATACTCAGACTTTTCTTCCATTCTCCTGTTTCACTTCTTGCTACTAGATAGTAAAAACAAAATGCAAGATTTTTGCCTTATAGGTGTTCTGTGGTATGTCCCAGACTTTTCTGCCTCTGAAGTCTCTTGGTTGTGGTGAGTTCCCAAGTACTGGTAGACCTTCTTCTCCCCCACCCCTTGGCATACATATGCCTTACTTTGAGTTACAGAAAACTTGTGCCTCTTCATGGAGTCCAATTAGCACGTCAGCAAGTTACCAAACCAGTGATGTTCTGGAAGAATGTCAAGATAATTCCTGTCCCTCCAGATGTCACAGTGGGAAAGATAGTTCCTGTCTCTCCAGACATAACAAAGAAGGAAGACATTGCAAGATGAAAGATTTGGTTGCCTTTAAAGACAGGATTCTGAGGATAGGAGGAAGCATTTTCTAGATTAATAGCTGCCTACAAGTGTCAGGGCTGTTCTTCTGGGAAGAAACTATCTGACACAGCAGCGTGACCAGGGTACCACTTAAGTTTAGGATGGTCCATTATCACATTTATCTAGTTCTTAAAAGGATCAAACAAATTGACAGGGTAATGATAGCAAAAGCATCCCTGTACTCTTTTGGTATTTGCCAATGCCTGTAATTCTTTCTGGGTGGATATATTGCTCTTGATAAACAGAAGTTGGGATGGACTAGGATGATGCAATTTCAGAGACTAAATACCTTGTTCCACTAGTCCATGAGCCACTAAGCATATAAAACTCTTCACTCAATGAATTAAAGATAGAATGAATCCCCTGAACCACTAGCCTCACTGGCCTGAACTTGAAAAAGGACTGCTGACCACCTGTGTTGGGGCTGCCCTCTGAGGCGCTGCAGGTTCACCATTGATGCAAGCAAATGGAAAAGAATTTTAGAATCAAGACATTTGTGGGGCTTTAATGATGACTGATTGGGAGTAACTGAGTCTCCCAACCCTAAAACCACTGTACACTTTCTAGCTTCTCTGGCCCCTTTATCTTCCCCAAGCTCTGTCTTTGGCCCTTGTTGTCTGTTACTTAATATGCACATACCCAAGCTCAGTCTGTCATCAAAACTGTTCATTATCACAGGTGCAGGTGTGTGTGCTCACACCCTAGGCATTTCTTGCATTAGCATGATGCCATGCATGAACAAGGAAACCTGGAAGGCTAAGTCAAGGTGGTAGCTACAGACTTGCAGCAGGTATTAAGTAGCCTGAGTCACTCCATTTTCCCTACAACTGTTAGAATGGCATGCGCCATTAATGTAGCTGATGTGTTAATCACTGGTAGTAACACTGGGAAAAGTGTAGCTAGGAAGTAAGATATACATCCCTTTTGCTTTAATGTTACAAATTTCAAGAAGGATTTGGCAATATCAGAGATGACTTTTTGACTTGATTTCAGGGCCCAGGTGAACAAAGCTTACCTTGACTATGTCAAGGTGTGGATGCTGGTCCTTTATAATTCAGTTTTCTTCTCCCCTTCTATCCCTCTAAAAGAAAAGAAAAATGAAGTTTAGTGGTGTGAGGTGATTGAGAGGTGTCTACCTCCCAAAATAGGGAAGAACAAGAAGGGATAAAACATACCTGTGTGAAGAAAGGAGGTACTGGTCATTTTGGGGGGAAGATGGAAGCCCCACTATGGAGTGACAGCCAAGGCAGAGAGAGTCAGACCTAGGCCCGTGAGCATCACCTGGGCTGGTGAGAGACTTGTGATTTCTGAAGGTGGCCATGGGGCCAGCCTGAGGGAAGTAGCATTGAGCTGCAGCAGGACAGAAGCAGAAGTCATGAGGTTTTACTATAAACAGGCAATGGTCTGGGGCTGTTGATGTCATGAGCCTTAGCATGCATATGTTATGTGCTAAAGGAGTCTAGAGAGTTTGAATATTTAAACTTTGTGTTGAGGTTTTATCTAGTTTGACTCAGATCCCTTTGGAGAAGCTAGGAGTGACGCTTGAGAAAATGAACCTGGTATTGGAGTGGCATCAGTAATTAACAAACCTGATGTGTCTGCAATAATACTGGAAAGAAATTATAGCTAGGTGGCAGGAGATATTTGTCTTTTGCTTTAGAATTGTAAATTTCAAGAAAAATTTGGAAATATTAGAGCTCTGACTCTCTGACTTGATTGTTTCAGGGCCCCAGTGAACAAAGCTTAGATTGACTATAACAAGGTGTGGTTGCTGGCCTTTCATTAGAACTCTTTTCTTTCAGAAGGATAGAAGGGAAGGAAAAAGAGAACTTCTGTAGTGTGAGGCCATTGACTGGGACGCCCTCTGAAAAGGGATGGAGGAAAAAGGGGTAAATATACCTGTGTAAAGAAAGAGGGGATCAACCATTTTTGAAAAAGGATGAGGGTCTGGCCATGATGGCTGAGGCAGTCTGGGGTCTGTGGACTTTGACCCAGGCTTCTGAACTCATGAGCCTTTGCAAACTCTTTAGACTCCTTTAGCACATACCATCAGCTTATGTATGCTGATTTGCACTTTGTGTTGGAGGTTGATTTATCTAGTTTGATTCAGATGTGTTGGTTCCTGTTTTATGTTGGAGTTTTTCTACTACCTAAAGTTGACATGGATATCGAAAGAGAAGAGGAACACGACATCTTCTACCTTGTTTGGAGGAAGCTGACACAGATGGCAAAGGAGGGAAATGTCTTGTTCTTGGAAATCCATGCTTGTGAACTCTAATTGAACATGTGGTGAGGTAACCAGGGACTAAAGGACAGTTTTTGAAACAGGGCAACCACGAAGGGCTTTTTACCTTCACTTTAACACATAAAGGCCTGCTTCTCTCTCTGAAGCAAGCTACAATCAGGTCATTTACCTTTAACTAGATATACCTATCTGCCTGCTTCTCTCTCCGAAGCAGGCTACAAACAGGCAGGCTACAAACAGGCCATTGGCATTTTCACTGTACCTGCAAACATCAGCTACTAGCTTCTCTCTGCTTTCTTTCCCTCTTTCAGACCTTTTCAGAAAAACTTTAAAACAGTTTAAACTCTACCCTTGTGGGTTCTTACCACCATCCCCAGCCTTCTCAACCAAAATACAAAACCAATGCAAGACTATCAGTGCAGACTAATTTATTTCTAACAAAGTAATCTGAGTCTTGCATGTTTTCTTTTGTAGTAATTAGAAAGTCACTTTAACATTGTCCAAAACCTTTCTCAGCATTATCCAAAGTCCTTTCCCACATTGCCCAGAAATCCTCAGTCTCTCAGTCCTGATCATCTCACCAAAGTCAGCCAGAGTTCCTCTCCACATGTTTGAAGACATCTTTCTTTGGCACGCTCCTTTGGCGTGCTCCTCCTTGTCTTCTACGCTGCCTTCTCCTTGTCTCCTTCAGGTAGCAGGAACTGCATGGTACCTGAGCCAGCCAAGTTCACTTTCTTTTCACGCCTGTCTTGCACGGCCTCTCGCAGACACAAGTTTAAACTCAGCAAAACAAACTCCAACATGGAGTTCAAATCTGCAGACTCCTTAACTGCACTCAGCACACATGCAGCCAGCCTGGGCCAGCCAAAGGTTATAGGCCCCCAGGCCTGGCCATGTCCACATGGCTCACATCTTTATAAAATGGCCAATTCCCATCTCTCCTCCATTGAACCTCTCTCTAATGGATCTCCATATTGCCTCTGAATCAGAATTCGAATCTGAATCCCTTCGTTTCCACACCCTTTCTGATTTCCCACCTTAGAGGAAACTGTTTCACCTTGACCATTTCACTTCTTTCTCCCTCTCCCTCTCCCTGAAGGGAAATTCCAACTAAGATCATTCTCAATACCTTGAAATCTGCAATCTTAAAACAGGATACAATGGGAGGGGGGGTAGCACACCCTATCATTTTGGATATGTGGTGGGATAACTGGGTTTTTCATATTTTGCAGTACATGTAATGGGGTAACTGGTTTTCGCACGCTTATTTTGTAGTACATATTTAGGTAGTCACTTTTTTGCTTGGTAAGTTTGGATTGCATACAAAGGCTGAGGGTGAAAGAACTCTGAAGGAGGAAAGGGGGGAGCAAAGGACTAGTCTAAGAATAAGTTTTTCCTTTGGGATGGAAAGGGTCCTGGGGCTAGCAGGAGATATTTAAGTGACAGAGATAACTTTCAGGTGTGTGTGTGAATGCTTAAGGATTAATAAAGGGTTTTGCCCTATTTGCATCAGACTGAAAAGTAAAGATTTCTCTCCCATTTAGAAAACTGGTAAAAGGATTTTTAGTAAAGCCTTGCCCCTGTCTCCCGATAACACACCCTGATTCTCCAGAACCCAGTGCTAACGCAAACCCATCATGCTATCTAGGTTCCCTGGTATGTAATTCTAAAATCCTTCTGGGAATATATTTGCTTTGAATCTCAAGGAAAAGCCTACAATATCATTCTTTCAGTAAGACAACTGGCTCTGACCTGGTAGCTTCAGAGACTGGTTCAGCTATCATAATAGAAAAAAATCAGACTTGTTTTGTCCCTGACCATTTCTTGCTGCTCAAGTGATTAAATAGTTGTCATCTAAGGAGTCATGACTCGATCTCACCTCTACCCCTAAAATAACATACTAGTCAATACCACATATATCTGCAGGTAAATAACTCTGGTGGTCATTCAGTTCTTCCTTAAATTCCAGCCAGAGCCAGAAGGAAAAATGCTAACACCTAGTTTCCATAGACTCTTGTGCCTGTATTGCTACTACCCAAACTTCATGCAGCATCTTCCACCAAATCTTATTCCAAGGGACAGTTTATCAATATCATTGTTACCCTGATGTGTACCTCACCTTTTTCTTTTAGAAAGACCCAAAAGATACTACCAGGTGGTATTTTCTGATCTTAGGAAAATTCCCATTATGATTTTTTCCTCCTAGTCCCTTTCTCCTCTGCTGGGTCTAGTTCTAGCATCACTATAGGTCATTTCCAAGTTTCAGAAATGCCAACTCAGCAGCATACAGTTCAGATATCTTGAGATCTTAGCCAGAATACAGGTCCTGAGATGTAAGAAAGTGCTCCACATGAAGCCGTGACCCCAATATGGGCAGTGTTATTTGCTGGAAAAATTTAGGGTATTAAACTGTTTTCCAAATGATACCAATTCCTAACAGACAAAAGTACTTAACTACTTTTACCTTCTAAGCAGACTTGGTGAATATACTAATCTAGCAACCTGGGGCGATGACTCCAAGACCCAGGTGGGGAAGAGAATATGGAGATATGGACCATGAGAAGAAACTGTGAACTGGGACCTTCAGTTACTTGAGGGGAGGGGGAACAAAAGAAGAACTGAGCAGAGTGGGATCCTGTCATCCATGTCATCAGGCATGGGAATTTTGGCTTCAGAAGGAGCCCTCCCCACCCCCAGCCTAGCATTCATGTCCCCTGAGGGTAAGAGCTGCGTGAAATGGAGGTGACCCTGGTGAAGTGCTGAGTGACTATGCAACCGAGATACACCCCTTGTGTTCCTGGAGTTCACCTGATGCTAACTGGAGTGCAGATAATAAAAAGACAAGGACATAACCTGATGTTTTCAACCAGAAGTACACCAAGACTGACATAAACTCCATATAGCTCCCTGAGGAGTGAAAATGGGTTTCTGGTCCGTTTGGAACATTCGTGAGGATGTGGGCTATTAGACTCTTTGTTTGTTTTTCCCATATCTGTAAATCAACCTTTGTTTACTCTTATTACTAAAGTTTACTCTCTGGGCAACTGCTTGCACGTAGGCAGAATAACACTCAGTAAAAAGGAATTTAAAAAGGGGTAGTCCCATACTCCTGAAATCACATGCCCATTCTCCTTTATCTGAACTCAACCCCATGACCTTACATGATCTTTTCATGATCCCCAGACAACAGAAAACTGTTTGCTACCATAATGGAGTTTTACTCCAAATCTGGTTGCTTAGAGAAAATGAGTTCAAGATTCTCAGGAAAAGTCATGTAAATGATCATCCCAAGTCCCAGCGTTCCACCTTTTCTCAGTCAGAGTTCTGAAACTAGCAAAGTAGACCTATCTTTGTAGCTATCGATTTCTCTTTGAATCTTTGCCACTGTCAGTCAAATAATCAACCTTGCTCTGCTATGGAATCTGTTATCCAGCTACAAGGGATGATTTCTTAAATAGTTACTGAAATTTTCTGACTTTCACATCATACCTTGAATAGATAGTTGACTGATCAGGCTTTGCACTCCTTTAAGGTTTGTTACTACAGTTTTATAAAGCCATGATCTTCTACAAGCTTTATTTTCCTTACCCAATACTGTTTAGGTACTAAACCCAGTACATTACCCAATGTCCTCCCTTTCTACCTGTACCCCAGTTCAGGATGGGTGAATCTTAAGTGATGCAGTATCTTGCCTCTAGTACAACCTGAAAAACAAGATGACTTCCAAGTCCTTTATGGAGGATGGACATTGGGGGTATTTATCTACCAGTTCCTTCCCCACAACTCCTCACTCCTAGGCTGCCCTTGCATTTGTGCTGAGCTGACATTTGTGACTTCAGAGAACCCCAAGGCAGGAAGCAGACACCACAGTTTGCTAGGTTGGACATTGACAGCACAGGTTCAAGCTCACTTAGAACTGTCCAAAGCATCTGCAGATAAAACTATAGGCAATTCTGAAGATGTGACTTGGAACCAAAAGCACCTGTTACAGTCAAAAGGGAGATAAATAACAATTCAGCTTATTTTTCAATATCATCAGACCCTCTTGAGACTGTATAACTGGGTCCCTGACTGCCTTTGATGAAATATGGGGACAGGAAAATCAGGAGTGTGCTCATCCAGAAAGGACTGTCAGCAGCACTTTCCCATAACCTTTTACACAGGTGTGGGCACTGAGCAGAGACCTGCAGTATCCTGTGACCCCCCTCCCCCATCTGAATAGGAAAACCCAAAGGTAGGAGTTGAGATGCTGACATGAAAGTGGTGTTAGATTTTGTCAGTGTGAAACCAGTTGCTGGAACAAGGCGTGAGTTGAACAGTGAATTATGTAACTTCTGTCCCATACATATAATATCCTGTTATATCAAGAGGTATGGGATTAAAGACTGAATAAAAACAAAAACCTAACATGTATGATCTAAGGTGCAAGTACACAGGAAATGCCTGTAAACAAACCACACAGCAGGCTACAAAGCAAGTTTCAACAAACTTCAAGATTCTGCTATCTGCCCTGGTGTGGTTTTCCCAGAATTGTCTGAGAAAATTAAAGGGCATGGGGATTTACTGAAGGTGATTGTAGGAGTAGTGGGGGGAGTGGGGAGAGGTAGTAAAGGAATGTTTAGTTGGTTAGTACTGTGGACACTTGGAGTGGGGGGGCCTCTGAGAAGCCTGGGGAAAGTGCCACATGTTGCTGCCTCCATCCTGAGGACACATGTATTCATAACATCCATTCCTATCATGAGGGTTGTCCCCAGAGTACCAGCTCCCTCACTACAAAAAGTCCTGGGTCCTTGAGGCAGGGCACTGTTAGCGTGACACTGGCCTCTCTACCTGCACTGAGATTGGCCATGCCAAGGGAGGTGGGGCTGGGCCACTAAATTACCTATCCCACACCCTCTCTATGAGCAAGGCACAATCTTATCTGTCAATTTTCTGAATTCCAAAGGTGTGGGTGTTAAACTGAAACCAATAAATGCTTGATGTAGGAACATATCATAATGTAAGTTATACACTATACTATGAATGAATGATAACAAATGCCATAAATCAAAACTGGGGAAATGAATATAGAATGTTCTCTGAAAGAGAAATTTAAACCACTTTTAGCATTTTCAGTGTGGAACATCAGTTATTTTCAAGTATATAGAATATATATACAATAGCAGAACCAAGTGAAATAAAAAGCAAAATTGCAACAGGAACATAGCCAAACAGTGACTCTCTGGAAAGACTAGAGATAGACAAGTTTGGGGTGCAGCATGTACCCTTCCTATCCTGAGTCCATAATACTCCAATAAGCAAAGACTGATCTCCAGTTGTCATCTCCTCGAGGGTTTCTGCAAAGCACAGATGACCCCTGAGACTTTGCATGGAACAAATGCCTGTGTGTTGGGGAACTAACACATCTTTGGAGCAGGTCTTGGTCAGTGGCCCCTTATAGTTATGTCTAAATGTCCCAGGTCACATGGCCTCCAAAATTTCACCATGATTTTAGACTTCAGTCATTCTCAAAGAGACTCAATAATACGTATTTACTGTCATCATGTTTGTCTCCTCTCCACGAATCTGCCTACTGGTTTTCCAACTCTCCTTGTGCTCAATTCTTTGAATTTTCCCAAAAACAGATCCTAACTAAATTAATTGGTCAAAAAGAAAGAAGCCCTAACTAGATACTTGTAATCATGATGTGGATTCAATTACAAATATAGCATAAAGATATGGAGGCAATTTATGCCAATAACTTTGAAAATTTAGATGACACATGTTTCCACAAAACCAGAATTGACTATAATAAAGTAAAGGCTCATCTGTCTAATTGAATAATAAAATCAGGCCCAGACTTTTGCATTAAGCTCTAAGTTGACTCTAATCTTACAAAGTCCTCCAAAGATAAAGGAGCATTCCTCAACTCAGTCCAAATAATTTAAATCTATGAAACAAGAGCAAGAGAATTTGGAAATAAGTATTCATGAACAATTTTACATAAAGGACTAATCTGACCAGGCAGTGTATATAAACAAAGCACATATATAAACAGAAACCTTGGGTTCCCCTGGCAACGTGACTTTGATTCAAAGTCCAGATTCAAACAGGGAAACCAATTCCTTTGATTTGAAATATTCAGTGTTTTCTAATAATTTTTTTATGAGTAATGAAAGATTGGGAAAGCTAAACAGGGATAGTGAAGTAACTCAGACTAACAAAAGTCTATATTTTACTTTCCATGGATTTTTAGAACAGTCAAAACTAATCTATAAGAGAAATCAGATAAACTGTTTCCTGAGGTAGGAGGGAGCTTTCATAGGTGATGGAAATGTTCTCTCTTGGCTGGGAAAGTGATTAGGTGTAAAAATGTCAAAACTCATCATCCACTTAGAAATCAACTTTGAGATATATATAGCAAAATGTGTTTTTAACTAAAATATTTAGTTTAAATGAACTGAAAACAAAACCAGCGCCAGTGGATCCACCAAGTAATTTCACTGCAACACCCTTCTCCATCTGAAACCCTTTTCAGAGTTGTGAAACTCCTTATTTTCATTATCTTCATTCTTGTGTGTTTTAATAAGTGAACTATTATAGTCCTGTGATTTATTCACTCACTGAGATTTAGTCATGTATATTGTATTCATTTTTCATTTCCAAATTGTTTCAGTAGATAAAAATGTGTCAGCTTCACACGTTTTCCTGCTGGTGGACTTTAGGTTTAGACACTTGTTCTGTTGTCAAATGTCACTTTGAATATTTGTGAACTTCTTATACAAATACTTGTCTATGACTTAGGAGTTAGATCTTAAAATCTCAATCGTTTTGAGGATATAGCACCAAATATACATTCTTACCAAGGTATAAAACTTTCCCTTTGTTCCACATTCTTGCCAACATCCTTGCCAACTCTTCATGCTGGCAACAAAACATTAGACAAAATCACAATAGTAAAATAGTACATGGATTACAATTTTCATTTCCTTGACTACATGCATAAAAATGTATTTAGCTTAATTCAAACTTTTAGCATGGTGCCATCAATGGTATCTCTTAAACATTTTTAGGTTTTGAAATCTAGGAGTTCTTTACATATTCTGGATGCTAATTTTGATCAGCCTATATCTCAAATTCAGTTGTACTATTCTGTTCAAATGACATAAGGGATGAAAAGAAAAATCTTAATTAAATTCTTTTTTGATGTGCTTTGCATATTCTTACTGAAGTCATAAATGTATCTTGTTAAAGTTAAAACTCTGATTTTCATTTATATGAAAGCCCCATGCCATTCAAAAATCAATTACAGATGACTTAAGTATCTAATTCTATTTTACTGAATGCAGAAGGAAATGGTGCTGATCATTGCCAAATACAAAGGACATGGGGATAGAAGAATCCATGTCTATTGACCAGTCTGGTTGCTAAAACCAGTCTGGAGTGAGTTTGCTAGGCAGAAGTGGTTGGTCCCATTGTGGTTGGTCCCATTGTGGTTGGTCCCATTGTGGTTGGTCCCATTGTGGTTGGTCCCATTGTGGTTGGTCCCATTGTGGTTGGTCCCATTGTGGTTGGTCCCATTGTGGTTGGTCCCATTGTGGTT
>PVHY01007778.1:0-36748 GCA_004024945.1 Uropsilus gracilis | reverse complement strand
TAAGTTTCAGGGGCTTAGCACTTCAGCAAATTTTTTACAAGGCTGATGGCCAAAGGTGTGCTGTTATATTCCAGGCAAAATAAAAACAAGTTTCTGCACCTTTCACTGAAGAAGGAAACATATACATGGAGGGGCTCTCTAGGCTGGGAGGTAGGATATTCCCCATGTGGGGCTTCTGCTCTGGCACATCAGTGGCCAGAAAGGTTGCCATGTCTAAGTGGAACCTGGAGAAGAAACAGAGACTCTACAGTTTGAGTCAGACAACCTAACAAACTGGCATGACCAAGCAAACCTTAAAAGGACCAAAGCACCGCTATTTTAGGCATGGTGGGCCATGTACTCCCGCAAATATTCAACCCTGCCATTGTAATATGAAAGTAGCCATTATCCTCTTGTCTGGAGTGGTCACAGATCATCACAGTCCTATGTAATTCAGAAACTTTTAGACTTTAGCTCTTAAACTAGATTTGATCTTCTACCATTGCTAATGGATTGTCACAAGTAGGATTTGTAGCTAATATTTTCATATTGTCATAGCCATTTCTTAAAAGCTCTCCCCACTGAATTATGTTGGTGCTGTTGTCTATGTAGGTGGACATATTATGGAAATCCATTCTACCCCACTGATATGGGTAAAGGAAACAATATTGGGTACAAGGAATGTGGTAATTTGATATCCTCTGTCCTCAGGGTCTGCCTACCTTAGCTTTTTATGAAGCTGTTCATTGCAGAGTGGCCTCCATCTAAACACTACTAGTGTCGATTATTGGCTAGAGGTGGTCCAGGGTAGAAGTTGCCATTATCTACCACTACTATGGTCAAAGATCTAGCTATTTTTATTCTCTAAGCATGTCTCTTCATGACAAAATAGTTTTTATTGCAGAGCCTTTCTTAAGTCCTTCATTGCAATATAGTGGATTCTCCTGCCTTCCTGCCCTATCTTTTCTTCCTCTCCCCTTTTACAAGTACTACTTCAAATCTTTTGTATTCCTAACATTTTTCAGCATTCTGTCCCAGTAGGTCTAACATGAGTGTCAGTACTATCTTGATTATTGTTGCTTTATAAAAGCAAGTAGTAAGTCCTCCCATTATGTCCCTTTATTTTACAATGACTTTGGTTATTCTAATTCCATTTCTGTATTATAGGATGTAAATGACTATACAAAGTCTCTGGCATTTTGGTATTGCGTTGACTCTATAGATCAATACAGAAATAGGCATCTTAATATAAGTTCACCACTCCACAAATATGATCTGTCACTCTATTTTTATCTTCTGCTTCTTAATAAACTTATTGAAAATAAGTCTGTTGGTTAAGTTTCCTCCTGCTGAGCCCTAAGTAGTCCAGTAGAAAAATGTCAGGAGAATAGGAAATATAAAAACAGAAGAAAAAGGGATCAGTGCAGTTACTAGGGAAGAAGTACAGTGGATGGTGTCATTTTTCCTGCCCCCATCTACATGCAGCCACCTTGGGTTAAGTTCCAGGATGGCATGAATCAGATTTTCTGAGTAGGGGACCTACGGGTGAGTCAAGTGCTATATAAGGGCGCTATATAACTAGGAACATGCTGACTCTGGCCTTCTTGTCGCTGCAACTCCAACTTGTACCCTGGTACATCTTGATAACGCAACCACACTTTTTCAATTTTCCACTCCAGAGGCCTTTGTATTTTATTTTCCTTTGCTTTTGGATCTTACCCCAAGTTCTTAAATGCATGGTTGAGGACACACACCTCCCCCCTATTTCTTGTGGGGTTACACTGGAACAAAGGCAACAAGCAATAATTAACAGCCCATGTGAATGAGAGGGAAGAAAGCTATGGTGTTTTCAGGAATCAGAAAACAGGGATAAAGGTGAGCTTGGCAGGAGCAGCCAACATGCAGAAGGTATGCAGTCACTTTAGGTGATGTGAAAGGTCAGGAGAAAGTAAACACTTGAGCTTTTGTCTCCATTTTTCAGTATTGTGTTAGCATGCTCCACCTGCTAACCAGAAATTGTTCTCGATATATTATTTCATAGGACTATTACTGTGAACTTGCAGCCTGATAAACATTTATCTCTATTCCAACAGATTGATCTCAGTTTTCTAACATCCTAAAGCAAAAGGCTCAGGGAAGCTGCACCTGAATTCAAAGTGCCTGGACTTCATTCTAATCTGGAGGTTCTACTAGGGGGAAATTACTTTCAAACTGGATATAGTAAATTTAGTTCCTTGTGCTGCTGAACGGAACTATTTCTTGCTGCATTTGACATGATCATGCTTGGTTTCTGGAGGCAATCCTAGTTACCTTGCCATATGGGTTTTCTTAAGATAGATAACCTGCTTCATTAAAGTCCAGGGGGAAATATGACTTACAACATGGGTAGATACTAAATGTATTATGATTTATATAATATAAAGGAGTGACCTGCTAGCACTTTCACTGATTTTAGTGACAGGTCATGCCTACACTCAAGGGAGGAGGGTATCATGTAGCCATGTGAAAACAAAAAGGGAGGAGTCGGGAGAGCTGACTTAGAGGCTGTCCAGCACAGCAAGGAAATCTAGATTTGTCTTTAGATCCTATGATTCCCTTGCTCTGCAAAGTCCTGATTTTCATACCAAATTTCAAATTTTATAAACCACAAAGTATTTTAGCTTCTATTTCCTTTTCTTACCTTAACCATGAATTTTCACTTCCATTCCAACCTTTCTCAAAACCAATCTTCCTAAAGTGTGTTAACTATCTGAACATATGCATTTATACTTAGGTAATATAAAATGTTACATCTATTTTTAATCTACACAAATGATAATTATGCTATATATCTTTCATTTTCATTTAGCATGCCAACACTGGTGGTGGTTATACTCCATGTAATTCATGACTTCTAGCTTCTGTAACTTTATTTTTCATTTCCTGTAATGAACATCTAGGTTTGTTGCCAACTTCCCTTAGCACCAAAATGAATATTCGCAAATATTCCACTTATGGACCTGTGCATACTTTGGGGATATAACCAGGGAAAAGACTGTTGTGCTGTATCTCTTCAGCTCCTGATTTTCTTAGAGTTCCAGATTTTTTCTGATGTATACTAAATTGATAATTACACATTGAACTTTGCTCTCTATTAACAAAGTGCATGCTCTAAGCATCCATGAAAGACTAATAAAAATCAATTCTTTACCAGACCAGAGAGTCTTAAATCTCAAAAAGCAGAAATTACATTGCCTCAAGAGACTATGACTTACACAAATGGAAAAAAAAGTCCCCATGCCCTTCCAATTTAAATGCTCTGCTTCACAACTATCAAGTCAAAGATTAAATCAAATGCCAGAGGTAAATAAACACCTAGCCTTAAGTATGTCTTAAAAATACATTAAAAAAAACACATTACAAAGCATTCATGTGTAACTTGCTTTAGTGAAATTTCATAAATGATATTTTTAAGATCACTATAACTGTACAAAAACATAAACAAATGCATAATAAAACAAAACTGATCAATGTAAAAACTGGCTTTTCTGAGTGCTGGGGATGGGTCAGAAATAACTTCCACCAGCCTTTTTGGTTGTAAACATATCTTGGATAATGGATAGAATTTAGCATTTTGAAGAGCTGCACAAAGATGTTCCATCCACTCAAGGGTAGAGCATAGGGAAGAAAATACAATTGAGTCCCTGGGGAAGTACCAACTTTTAAGATGGAATATCACGAAACCCAAGGGAGAAGTTATCAAGCAAAAAGAATTCAAAAACCACACTGAGATACCATCTTACACCAGTAAGAATGGCCCATATAAATAAAACAGACAACAAGTGTTGCCGCGGATGTGGAGAAAAAAGAACTCTTAAACTGCTGGTGGGAGTGCAAACTGGTCCAGCCACTATGGAAGACTGTTTGGAGGATCCTCAAACAATTGAAAGTGGACTTACCATTTGACCCAGCAATCCCACTACTGGGAATCTACCCAGAGGACTTGAAAACATTAATTCGAAAGGCCACCTCACCTGTATGTGCATGTTCATTGCAGCTCTGTTTACAATTGCCAAGATTTGGAAACAAACCAAATGCCCCAAAACAGATGATTGGCTAAAAATGTGGTACATATACATGATGGAATACTATGCATCAATCGAGGACAAACACATGTCATTCACAGCAACCTGGATGGAACTAGAAAGACTCATATTAGCAGAAATAAGCCAAAAAGAAAAAGAAATACAGGATGGTCTCACTTATATGATGGATATAGGGAAAAACAAATGAATAAAAATAAATAAATAAAAACAACCAATGGTACTGAACAATGGAGCGAGAGAGGGAGAATTAAATGGGGGAGGTGAAGAGCACAAAAGAGCAGGCCTGGTTAACAGGTGTTAGTGAAGTGGGAAAGCCCCCGGGTACACAATAATGCAATAATGTAATATAAATATAAATACACATATATGCAAATTTTAAAAATTATTTATTTTATTGATTTATTTATAAATTTCACATCTCTGATGTCTGGGGTTCATCCCCCTCCATGACCATTCCCACCCTGCCCCCCCCAGGTTGTGTACTTCAATTTGGTTGTTGGCTTGTTTTTTTAAATGAAATTAAAAAAAAAAAAACCATCACAAAAACAGTTGACATTCTCTGTGGATATCTCTTGTATCATATTCTCCATTATACAGTCCCAGAAAAATAATTAGTATACTGGATCAGATGTTTGCCATGCCAGTGGTATTTGAAACTTTTAAATCACACATCAGTAAATAATATATTATTTTGCATGATTATAATTTCGTAATTATGGTATTGTAATATGTATACCTAAGTGTAACTTGTTTTCTTCCCACAAAATTTTTAAATTATTAAAAAAAAATCTAACTAGGATAATGGAGACCATCCCCATTTGTTACTTCTATTATTGTATCCAAATTTCAAGTTGTCTTAAAGTTTTAAGACTTGTAATATTTGTCATATTGATATCTTGCTGTATCCTAATTTGCATACTGATATCTTGTATCCTAATTTTCTTTTATACGTTCTAAGCCTGAAACTATAGTTTAAAATAAAAAAAAGACTATCATGTACAGCAAAAATCAAACAAGATTGCAAACTAAAAAATTTAGAAACTCTTTAGTGTAGAAAAACCAAAGTGACTCCATCTTGTATTGGAAGCCATCTTAGGCTGAGACTGGTAATTACCTTGCTGTGAAGACTCAATTTCCCCATTGTGCACTCATGATTCATATACAACCCTATTCTTACTAGAACCAAGAAATATGACTTGGCCCCCTGGACATGTGGCATAAATTTTATACAAGACCAAACTCTCTAAGCAGAGCCTGAAAAGTGGACAATATGATTCTTTCTCCACCTGAAGCCTGGTCCACTGGCTCCTGCCCTGAAGACATCTATGTATAAGTTGCCCTTCTGACCTTTAAGTCTGAGGAATGAGCTTGTGCATCTATTAATCACACTTAAACATCCTTTTCTACTTGGGAGAGGTGATTCATTCCCATAATCACAAAATAGCTCAAGCCACAATCTAAACATTTTCCAGGTAGACAAGTGACATTGGTACTTCTGTACACTTTATGTATGCACTACCTTACCAAGTCTGTATATTATACACCAAAATGCCAATTTATAAATTAACATTTGTGATACAGAACATCTTTGCTAAAAGTGATAATTTCTCAATGATGCGAATGAGTGCTCTGTTTTCTATAAGTTTTAACACTGCAATATAGCACTGTGAAAATCTAACTTTAGTTTTTGATGATTGGTTTTAAAGGTTGTCATAGCTGAGTGATCTTACAAAGATTGGTAGATACACATCTAAATTAGGAAACTAATGTTCCAGCTACTGATTATGTAAAATCCTTCCTTTTTGAGTCTCTTCTCAAAATCTCATTTGTCAGTTTTCTGCAACATAATTGGAAGGTGTTATTTCTACACTTGTAACCAATTAGTCCCAACCTACTGAAATTGTTTCCAAACAATTTTCTAATCTGTTCAAACTCAGATTCTAGTATGCCGACAAGACATTTTAGGCACATCTTTGAAAAACAAAATCTCAACATTGGAAACATGATTTTTATAACACTGTCCATAGTAGGTGCTCTTTCTGCCAAAGCAGATTGTATAGTGTCATTACAACTTCACTTTTACCTTTTCAAAATTTCAACTGGTCCACATTTACTGCATTAATGGTAAGAAGCTTTCTTGAAAAGAGAAATGCAATCTTCAAATACTTCTTGCCCTTTGTAAAATAAAACTTTTTTTCTCAAAAAAAAGTGCCAATTGACTTAAGTCTTGTCATGAAGTTAGTGTATATTATGCTGAAAGATGTGGATGGGACTGTCAGCTCCTTCTAGGAACTCCTTTGGATATGACAATGTGGTATGCTGTCCATGAACTTTGGTCACAAGAAAGGATGATCACACTTTTAGGAGTCACATTAAATATTAAATGACCACTTCATTGAAAATATAATTGCAGGTGCATATCACATTTTAATGGAACCTGGCACATACCACAAGATCTGTTCGAAATGTAGTTTCATACAACTGTATAGCAACCTCCTACACTATGTAATTTGCTCTAAACCTTGTTTGTTCAAATTTTCAGTGTTTTCTGTGTGTCTGCCAATAGCTTCAGTGATAAAGGAGTATATTTGGTTTGTCCTATTGTTTCTGATGTATTCAAGCAATTTCTATCGCAGTAAGAGCAACCAAGTGGCTTCCCTAGTGGCAAATGTATTTCTATCTTTACTCCTAAATATTCGTTGCTAAATTCAGTGAAATCTTGTGGCATATTAGAATTAGAATTGTGTAACTCAACCAGAGCACTGACAGAATTACAGCTTTTCTATGTTCTGCATGTTTAGTCTGAATTTATCAGGATTAGCACGACTCCAAAAGTGAACTTCCTTATCACAGTATGTTCTTAGAAAAGGGGATTAATCTGCTATTAATTACAAATTACCCTAATAGTGTTAATAATTTCAATTAAAAATGCTTTGACATATTGAGCTGATTGCTTTATCTTGTAACATGAATATTGAAGACTCACTAAGAATAAAAATGGTCAACTTTTCAACTTATTCTCAGGAGCTTTGCATTAGTGTTTTGTTTTGTTCATCTGTAGTTTACTGTAAAGCACACTTTTATGTTGTGAGATCAGTTTAGTGAAAATTTCCCATCAGTACAGTGATGGTCACACAATGCTGTGGAGTGAAGGGAAAGCTGAGCCTCAGGGAGCTTCCATTAGCATCTCTGGGAGGGAGAGCGCCCCCCTCTGCCTGTGTCCTAGGGAATTCCTGAGCAACCCATGCAGAAGAGCTGAGGTCAACTTGTGTGCCTGGTGTCATCATCATTTACTGACATTAATCTGAATCTCTGTACACAGCAATAGATATTACTGTAGTAGATTATGCTTCTTCTACTTAAATTTGAGTCCACTGGTGAAGTGAACAAATGTTTCAAGGAGATTATTGGTCAGGAAGTTAATGATAGTTAGGGAAAAGAGTTCTTTTTAATTAGATGGAGAACACACATCTTCTAACAGAGTGAAGAGAAAGAACCACTGCCAAGATTGAGTTATTCTGATAACCCTTCTTGCTCTACCGCTAAGATTGGCAATCTTGTCACTAGACACAGGAAGGATGAGCCTACTTCCCCAGAGGACATGTCCTGACCAGAAGCTGAGGCCAGGTGGGTAATTTGAAGAAACTTTGGAGAAAAGGGAGAATTAAGGAGTTTCACCCTTTAATTACAGCCTCATATGCAGTTTCAATGTGGTCACCACTGAGCCACTTGAGAGCACTTGAGCTCTGGAAAACTTTGTACCTCAGCCATCTAATACTTAAATCAGATCTAACTGTAGGAAACAAGCCTTGAGAACAATTTATGTATTAAGTATTGATCTTTCCCTCTGTTGTTCTTACAATCAGATGATTGTTTTCTACTGAGACAGTAAAGTGATCTCTAAAAGATGTGATAGTGACATTAGTGACATCTAACATTTGATTGTGAACAAATAACAAATTACTTCTACCAATTCTGCCACATCTCTGGCATCATCCTGAACTGGCAGTGACTGGGGACTTTTCTGGTTAATGTGTCTTCCCCACATGACACTTAGTATTCAAAATAAAATAACTGAGACTACACCAAGATAACTTGAGTCCATCTTTGAGGGATGAGCTGTTGAGTCGGAACATCCTCATATCCAGGCATAGACCATATGGTCTTCCTAACTCACAGTCCTTGCAGCATACTACTTGACACATGGCTAATTTTTAGCCAGTAATCTCCAGTGTAATAGTCAAACGATGAATGAGTGTTCTCTGATGCCTCCTGTCTCTCCCTTTCATCTCTGCCACCCCCCAAGCTCCTACAGATTCTGATAATCAGTCAAAGGAAAGTATGAGAATCAGGGAAGCTGTTTGCAGAGAAAAAGTGACTTCATTGTCTAGAGAGGAAAATCATTGCAGAAGTTAATCATTGCAGAAGTTAAAAAGGAAAAGAATAGTGGGAAGAGTAGGAGTAAGTTTGTTGGGAGGTTGATCAGAATTTTGGGAAGAGCCATCTCCCGCAGGGAGCATCAGTGAGGAGAATGTAAGATGACTCACTGAAAAGATTTCTGTTTACTCTGAGATTTGATGGTTTTCAGGAAAGTACATCATGTGATTAGACGATTTGAAAAGACTCCGGGACTCAGATTATTGCTGGGCTACATGAAGCTCATGTGAGAACTCTGTTCTTGATATGAATTCTTTCAATCTTCTACAACTAAGAGATTTTTAAAGGGATGTTAACTGTTGATTCATCTAAATCCTTGCTATAATATCTTGCAGCTCATAACAGGCACAGCCAGCATTCTGGATGTTAGGATTGATTGAATGTTTGGATTGAGCATAAAAGGCAGAGAAGAAAGCGGGAAGCAAGCTAGTGACATAAGCAGACTTTATTAAAGAACAAAGTCCCTGAGGACAACAACAGGCTTGGAGGAACCAGAAATGCCCTCACGGTGGGGGGAAGTGCATGAGGTTTTTTATAGGCCCCCTCACCACCACCACCACCACCACCTTTGGTCCCTGTTTCTGTGCAGCTGGGAGCGGGATAGATGGAGTTGGGGGAGGGGTAACCTGTGGGGTTCTCTGATAATCATTCTGGCAGGGTTTGAGAAATTGCAGAACTTGAGTTTGTTTAGGGATAAGAATTGGGTTTGAATGGGAAGAGATACTGTCCTTTTAGTGAACCCTTTGCCCTTTCCTGGGCATCTTGACTCCTGTGACTGGGGCTGAAAAGTAACAAAAAGTAGATTTATAGGAGGAAACATAGAAACTTTGTTAAAATGGCAAACTTTTTAGTTCATCTGTTTCTTTGGGTATTCATTCCTATGATGACCTCCAGGTATATGTAAAATATTACCAAAGAATGAAAATAGAGGCAGCAAGTGTTCTTGTCTCCAAGCAATGACAAGAAAGTCCTCCTCCTGCACAGAAGGGTACCTTTCCCAAGTGAATTTTTATTCCTTCTAAGCAGAAAAGGGGAAATCAAAGCCCTTCCATGAATCTTTATCTTGATTGCCTTCAGCTCAAAGTAACCAATATGTTTACTGGTCTATTTTCTGATTCTTTTCAGTTGTTTCAAATCAAAGTCTGTTCTTTTGACTGCTATCCAATTCTGTCTTTTAAGATTAAGAACATAATTATAGCATTTCAGGAAAATAATGGAAAATAGCAGAAAATATTAAATTTGGGGTGGGGAGAGAGGAAGGCACAGGAGTTAGATTTGCTTGGAACAAGATGGAATCAATACTGGCATTCTTAGGTGGGAGTGATGGTCAAGCACAAAGTCTTAAATGGGGAAGGTTAGCTCAATCATTAATTCAGTTCTTAAGCTGGAACTCTGGTACTTGAGTCAAATAGAAGGGAAGAAAAGATAATAAGTGGTAAATGGTTAGTGGCCAGAGAAGTGAGAGGAACAGGGTATCCTAGAGGTTGGTATAAAAGTTGTTATAGGAAACAGGAGTGGTACCTGGACTCCACTGAGAAAAGGGTTAATATCCTTCAATGTTGCAACTAAGGTTATCTGATGAGGCTTGGGGGAAACTGGTTGTTGATTAGTAACTATTGAAAAAAGTTCTATAGCCTGCATTTTGTCTATTTATCTGAATATAAATTAATATAAAACAGATCTTGCCAACTGCAATGGAATCCATGTTGGAACAGCAGTTACAGCTTTTACAAACTGAAATATGTGCTCAGTCTTTGATTCCACAAAGTTGTTGCACAAAGGGAATATCCATGGTCAATCAGCTATTGCTTTGAACCCAGACAATAAGTCAAAAATTTCCTTTTGAGACTGGATGCCAACAGGGCACTCCAAAACTAAGCAAGGAGACAAATACAAATGCCAAATGCTATAGCTGAATCAAAGGACAGTACCCAATACAAGTCATTGTCTGTGGGTTCTCCCACCTGCATACAAAATTGCAAGAGACCTCGGGTATCAATCACCATGAGGTTTATTTTACAAGGAGACAAAGAGCTTACTGTAGCTGCAAGAGGATGGTTAACTCAGTTAGGTTACTGCCACTCTGCTTGTCTGGCAGACACTGTCACCATGAGTACTAAACAGCAGGGATATTCAGGAGTGGTCACCAGGAGCACACAAGGTTTAGAGACACCAGGTTCAGAATTTTTGGTGCTTCAATCAGGCAATGTCATGGACAGGACTGGAGGCCCCATCTCTACAAAGGTCTTGCTTCACTTTTTCTGCAGTCAACTGCTGGACAAGGCTGCTGGTCCCCCTTCCTTTGGAGGCCAGGAACAAAGGCCTTCTCTTCTCCCTTGGGGCAATTCCCTCAGATATTTACAGTTTTTTCTTAGAAGTTGGAGCTGTTCTCACTGAGGCTGGAGTGCACAACGCAGAGACTAGAGGAGTTCTTCCTTGAGGCTGGGGATGACCCTTCCAGGAGACTGGAGCTCGCTTTCCTTTACCCTCTACCCCCATTATTTCTATATCTACCTTCATAGGACCCTTCCCTAGAGTCTGATTGAACTACTCTCACTCCCATGACTGACTAGGCTACTTTAGTTAGACCACAGCAGCTGCTGCCTTCTCCCACCCCATTTCACAACCAATCTTCAGATCTTCATCTTGGAAAAACTGTACACCCATAAACAAGTGCCTGCCCTTTATGTTCTCTTGACAACCACCATTCCTTCTATAAGTTTGACTACCCTAGATACCTCGTCAATGCAATCATATGTTTCTTTTAGAAAGTGACATTTTCCACTTGTTCATTCTCAAGGTTCATTCATAGTGAGACTTGTGAATTTGTCATGTGTTAGAATTGCCTATAAAGCTGAACAAATCACATTGTGTGTGGCACATTATGCTGCTGATAGACACAAGTTTTCACCTTTGGGCTATTGTGAATAATGACCACAAGTATGCAAATAACCTCTTGAAGATCCTGCTTTTTATTCTTTTGGGTATATAACCAGAAGTGAATGGTTTGGGTCATAAAGTAATTCTGTTTTAAAATTTTGAGAGTTCAACCACAGTGTTCTTCAAAGTGATAACACCATTTGGCATCCCCACCAACAGGGTACAGGGATTCCAGCATCTCACATTGTGCATTTACTTCATTTACTTAACGATGTTGAGCTTTTTTCCATTTGCATATCTCTGGAGAAATGTCCGTTCTGTTACCCATTTATGAATGATGCTGTCTGATTTTGAGTTGTAATTTTTAATGTAGTCTATATATTAACCACTTACAAAAAACAGTGAAGTGACCCAAAAAATGGGGAAACCCTTTGTGAATCTGGTATCATTTACACAGAAGTCTTCGATTTTGATGTTTTGTTAAATTTAGTAAATCATATCCAGTGTTCTAATAGTTTTAGTTTTAGTTCTATTGATATTTAGGTCTTACACTCTTTTTCTTTTTTGTTATTGGTTCGTGGCGTAAAGTTAGCTTGTCACTTCATTTGTATGGCAAAATCCAGTTTCTTCAGCATCCTTTGCTGAAGAGAATATCAGGGAATACTCACTAAATGGTTTTAACATCCTTTCTATCATTTCACTATGCAAAGGTTTATTGCTAGATTCTATTTTGCTTTGTATGTGTCTTTCTGTCTCCATATCTATCTTGAATACTGTGATTTTGTAATAAGTTTTGAAGTCAGAAATGTGGGGCTAATAGAAGGGCTGTGATGAAATTAGGGGGCCATGACCTCAGCTTAGTATTGCTGCATTAGGACAGCAGCCGTTGTGCCTTGGTGGACGGAAACTTGGAGAAAGGAAGCTAAGGTTTCTCGAGAGGAAAAGAGGGGATTAAGAAAGGAGGTTTTGGAAGGACTGCTCTCTCCCTTCTCTAGCTTTCTAGCTCTCTAGCTGCAGAGGAGCAGCAAGGAGGGTGGAGGCCAGGTGCAGCAGCAGGGCAGGAAAGGAAGCAATGTTGTGGGCTTCCATCCCCAGCATGCATTGGTAATGAAACTAGGGAAACCTTTGGGGGAAACTTGTGCCCTGTATAAGATGACTTGGAGATTCAGTACTTGGGAACTTGCTTCAACTTAGAAACTGCAAAGTTTGGGAATTGTCTGGAGATCTGAAGAGAACTTGGAGTGTGCTGTTCTCATTGTGAGACATCTCAAGAAGTTGCTGCTGTTTCAAGTGAGTCTTGATGGTTTTGGTTCACTTTAGAGTTGAAAGAAAAAGAATGCTGGAACTGTACCTTTTTGGAGTAGGATTGATGATGCCATCTTGGTTTCTTCATTTGGCCTGAAGTTAATATGTGACTTTGGAGGAGTATTTATGATGTCATCTTGGTTTCTCCATATGGCTTGGTGAGACAACTACCATTTCATGGACGATCTGGCTGAAGGACCCATGTGTAGCTTTTTTGGACTAGAGACTGAAATGTGTGGTAAGATAATCAAAGGGGGTCCCTTGTACCCTTAGTGACACTTGCTTATTTTGTCTTTTTAAAAATGAATAAATCTGTTTGTCTCTTTAAGATGTGTGGTCTTGCTACTGCTTGCATGGGCAGGGATGAACCTGATGAGTGGCTGGGTTTAAAGGGATATTTGTAAGTTTTAAGTTTCCTGCTTTGTTTTCTTGTCTGATTTCAGGACCTTCACCTTATTTTTCCGATTGTTTTAGTTATTCATGGTCCCTTGAGTTCCCATATGAATTTTGATTTTTCATTTCTGCAAAAAGGCACCACTGAGATTTTTACAGGCGTTGCATGAAATTTTTACACCAATATGGGTAATATTAATATCTTAATACGATCAATTTACAAACATTTCCAGATTACAAACCTTTTTCATTCTTAAGTTTCTCTCTACATATTGTAAATGGAATTTTTTTTTCACATTTTAAAAGGACAAGATTAAAAAAGAGGCACCTGTATAGTCACAGGAAGGCAGGAGAGCTGCCTAGAATTGTTTTAACTTCTCAGAATGTTCAGCACCAAAAATCAATTGGCTACAGTGTACAAAATTAGTCAGCATATAGAAATACAGATTCATTGTAACAAGTTTTTGTTTGGAATCTCTAGGGTTTTATACACAAGATGGTTGCTAATACAATTTTACTACCAATGGATGCCTTTTTTCTTCCCTAATTCTGAGATTTCTAGTACTATGCTAGAGGAAATTTTAAAAAGCAGACACCTTGTTTGGTTGAACTTAAAGGGAAAACTTCCAGAATATAATGTTAGCTGTGAACTTTCACATATGGATTCTCTGTTAAGTTTTCTATGTCTGCACAACATGGATGCAACAAACAGAAGCCCCAACCCAGCTAGAGAATTCCAGCACTTCTCTAGGATACCCAGGAACCAAAAAGGGAGCCCATTGACCTATGGGACTGGCTGCCTGGGCCAGGAAGACCAGTCCAACCAAACCTGTGAGCCACACCTTCCAATCAGTACAGAGCTCCAACCCAGAAAAAGCAACATCCCACCTCAAAACTAGACTCTTTGGTCTTTATCACATACCTGAAGATATTCAGAGACAGAAACCACTCCATAAGAGCAGACAAGACCATATGGAGCTCCTTAGGAATCTGGACGATCAACCCTCTAGGGCAGCCATTACCCCAGATAGAGGAATGAGATAAACACATACAGACTGCATTGCTTGCTGGAGAACTGGGCACCAGCAGTGGTCTTGAGAGGTCAAGAACAAGAGGGAACAGGGCCTAAAGGTCATGCTGGGGTTCTGCCTATAGAGACCTCAGAAGCACACAGGAGGAAGCAAGGACCCAGGTGAACAGAGGAAGAAACAGGCTCTCTGGAACCTGGACAACCTCAGAGCCACAGGGAAGTGTATGGCAAGTCACAATATGTGTTCCAGGAGTTATGAGGAAGTACATGGAGGTGACACCGGGCACGGTGTACATGCATGCAACTGGCACGAGGGTCACATAGGCAGTGGAACTTGGCTCTGTAGGGATTTTCTGGTCACCTCTCCATAGTAGTGTGCACCCACTAATCATAGTGCAGGAGAGAGAAAAGCCTAAGCACAGATCCCATATTTGGCTCTACTGAGACAAGAATGAAAGTATTGCCCCTGAGATGGCATGAATAATTGGTGCAACTTGGGGTGTGTACTGGTGCTGGACAACAGTTAGGGGCCCCGCTGCTAGACAAATAACTTGCATCCTGAGTTAACACGTATAAAAGTCACCAACAAAAAAATGGGTGGCCTGCTGAAGGCACCATGAAATAGGAGTGCCCAGACCCCCAAATCACTGATAATCGGGGCATGCAATGACACCTCAAAGACACCCACTGGCAATAGCTATCTGAGGAAAAATAACCCACACCCTGGTAAAAACTGCATAGACTCCCCAATATCCAAATATAGAAGCTCTCAACAACCCAGTAAGAAAAACCAAAGGTGGTTTTTGCCATCAGCAGAGACCCAGATAACAAAACCTGAGGGAGAAGCTGCAGGGACCTGCACCTCTACTCCTGCCCACCAACCACTGTAGCCCACATACTCAACTCCTACAAACTAGCAATACCTTCAAGAAATAGTACACACTGCCATCAGTTGTACTAGCACACCATGGGCAGAACAAGTCCAAAAGCAAAATATAGGAAGAAAAACCACAAACTACCCATCTGGAGAACAATGCACCTTAGAAAGTAAGTCAGCCCATTGAAACCCACAACACGGGCACAGAACTGCTACAACCTGACAGACTCATAATCAAAAAAAATATATATTTAACAGAAGACAGAAAAGGAAAAGAATGCGATGAAAAATGTGATCAAGGGATTAAATAAGGATGAATTCTTAATAAAAAAAATTGATGGTAGCTAACAGAACAATTGGAGAACCAAAGAGATGAGGAAAACGCCAAGAACAAATAATAGAAGAAATAGAAAAATGAATTGGCATTCTTGAAGATTCAGACCTAAGCAGAAAAATTAAACAGGAAAGAGAATCAAAGGGGGGAAATGTAGATACACTCAGAAATATTTTACATCCTGAGAAAAATTACCATCAGAGTAATAGTTCTTTTGTCCTTCTCTTCTTTGGGGATGCCTAAGAAAATATTTGAAGAAATCAAAGAAAATTTCCCAAGTCTGAAGAAATGAAAACAGACAAGAAGCTTGAACACCAAAAATACTTAAAAAAAAAAAATTCAGCACACATAGCTAAAATGCCTAAAATTCAAGATGAGAAAATTATGAAGCTGGCAAGAGGCAAAAAACATAACCTGTCAAGGAAAGTTTGTTAAGCTCACCTAAGGCTTCTCAGTAGAGATACTTGGGGCAAGAAGACAATAGTGAGTTATAAAAAAAAAAAAAAATCCAAGATAAAAAAAAATGCCAGCCAAGGATACTGTATCCTGCAAAGCTCTCCATCTATGCCCTTATAGATATGGTCCTTCTCAAACAAAATCTCAAAATTTGCCATAATCAGACCTCCCCTCTTTAAGACTTCTCATAGTTACTTGAAGTATAAATCAACGGAAGAAGGATGAAAGAGAATGGAACAAAGAAATGAATTGAACCACACACACAAAAAAAAAGAGACTAAATTGGCAAGTACCAACTGTCACTTCTCAATAACCCTAAATGTTAAATAATTAAACTCACCAATAAAAAAGCAGAATAGATTAGAAAACAGAATCCAATTTTCTGCTGTCTTTAGGAAACAACTAACTGCTGAAGATAAAGATGGAAAGAAAAGGGCTGGAAAACAATGCTACAAGCAAATGAACCCTGAAAGAAGACAGGTACAGCCATAGCGATATCAGACAAAATAGATTTCAGATGAGAAAAGGTAAGAGGCAAAGATTGCCACTATATAATGATCAAGGGGATGATACACTAGCAAGACATAACATCACAATATATGCACCAAATTAAGGAGCATCAAAATAACACCAGTTACTAGAATCTGACAAAAGATATTAGGAAAATATTTATGTAGTAGGAGATTCATCACCCCACTTTTACTAAGGAACAGAACAAGACAAAAAATAAGCAAGGACACAGTAACTCTAAACAAATGCCTGGACCAAATGGAACTAATAGACATCTACAGAACACTGCTCCTAGTAATAAAGGAACACATTTTTCAAAGGCACATAGATCATTCTCCAAGATTGATCATGCACTGGGCCACAGGACCAGCATCAACAAATTCTTGAGGTTTGAAATTGGACCAGTGATCTGCTGACTATAAAGGCATCAGCTTAGAAGTCAATCATGAAAAGAAGGAAAGGAAACCTCATATCACATGAATACTGAACCCCTCATTAATGGAAAACTACTGGATTAATGAGAAAATCAAAGAAATGAAAAAATATTTCAAGATGAAAGACAAGGACATGTTCTTCCAGAGGATATGGGATGCTGCAAACGTAGTAATAAAAGGGAAAAATATAACAATACAGTCTTACATCAAGAAACAAGAAAATACCCAAAGAAACAATCTAATCTCACAGCTAAGAGAGCTAGAGAAGGAAGAACAGAAAATCTAAAAGCAGAAGGAAAGCAATAATAAAAATCCAAGCAGAAAGAGGCAAAAAAAAAAAAAGATAATGCAAAAGATCAATGAAACAAAGCTGATTCTTTGAAAAGATAAAATAGGTAAACCTCTAGCAAGGCTCACAAAAGATGGAAAAAAATCATAAATGAAAGTGGAGAAATTACAACAGACAAAACAGAAATGCAGAGCATAATTAGAGATTACTGCAAACATCTATATGCAAACAAGTTCAACAACCTCAATAAAATGGACAAATTTTTAGAAGTATACTTCCATCCAAAAGTGGATAAAGACATAGAAATCCTAAATAAACCCATTTCAAGCAGCAAAATTGAAAGTTTTAAAAAAAGCTCCCCAAAAACAAAAACCCTGGACCAGATGGATTTACAAATGATTTCTAACAGACATTCAGACAAACTAGTGCCTATCTAATAAAAACTTCTTCAAATAATACTACCAAATATATTCTTCAATGCCAACATCACACTAAGACCAAAACCAAACAAAGATAACACAAAGACAGTGAACACAGATGCAAAAATTCTCAACAGAATCCTAGCAAATAGAATTAAGCAATGCATTGAAAAGACAATACATCATGTCAAGTGGGATTTATCCCAGGGGAAAAAAGGATGATTCAGCACCTGAAAATCAATGTAATCCAACACATTAACAAAGAAAAATAAACCACATGATCATATCAATAGGTGCTAAGAAAGCATTTGACAAAGTTCAACATCCATTTATGATAACCCTCAAAATTCTTGGAATGGAAGGAATATACCTTAATAATAAAAGCAATATATGACAAAACCACAGCCAATGTCATCATAAACAGTAAAACTGAAAGCCTTCCTTCTGAGATTGGAAACAAGACACTGATTTTCAATATAGTTCTAAGTCTATCTAGAGCAATTATGCAAGAAAAAGACATAGGAATCCAAAGAAGCAAAATGGTCACTGTTTGCAGATATTATAATACATAGAACAAATCCTAAGAATTTTACAGAAAACCTAGTGAAAAAAATGAACCAATTAAGGTAGCAGGTTACAAAATCAATTCAGAAAATCAGTAGCTTTCTTATATGAAAAAAATTAGTCTGAAGAAGGGATAAAGAAAACTATCTAATTCACAATTGTGCCAGTGAAAATTAAATACCTGGAAATAAACTTAACAAAGGTTGTGAAAGACTTATACAAAGAAAATTATAAAACACTGTTAAAAGAAATAGAAGACACAAAGAAATAGAAAGATATCCCCTGCTCATGGATTGGAAGAATTAACATTATCAAAATGGCCATCCTACCAAAAGCAATCTGCAGATTCAATGCAATTCTAGTAAGAGTCTCAATGTCATTCTTCAAAGAAAGTGAATAATTATTACTAAAATTAATTTGAAACAAACCAAAACCTCAAATGGCCAAAAATCTCCTGGCTAACAGGAGAGAGAATGGGGGCATTTACTCCCAGCCTTTGAATTGTACTACAAAGCCATAATAATTAAGACAGCATGGTACTGGAACAAAACAGACCCATAGACCGATGGAACAGAACTGAAAGTCCAAAAATAAAGCCCCAAATATGTGGTCAGTTAATCTATGACAAAGGAGCAAAAAATATACACTGGAACAAAAATAGTGTCTTCAGTAAATGGTGCTGAGAAAACTGAACTGCTATATGCAAAAAATAATGAATCTAGACCACTCCCTCACACTATGAACAAAACCAACTCAATATGAATAAAATACTTGAATGTAAGGCCTGAAACCTTAAAATACATAGGGAAAATATGGGCTAAGCCCTCCAAGACTTAACACTGCAAAAAGTTCTTTCAGGACACATCTACAGATGGTAAAAAAAAAAAAAAAAAAAAAAAAAAAAAAAAAAAAAAGGAAGGAAAACATAACAAAGCTGGGACTACCCCAAACTAAAAAGTTTCTGTGCAGCAAAAGAGACAGTAACAAAGACTAAAATACACCCAACTGAATGGGAATTTTTTTCTCTCCATACAAGTGATAAGGGTCTGATATCAAAGATCCATAAAGAATTCACATAATTTAACAAAAACAAAGCAAAAAGCCCAGTCAGAAAATGGAAAGAGCTGAAAGATACTTCTCCAAAGAGGAAATACAAATAGTCAATAGGTATATGAAAAATTGCTCAACATTATTAATAATCAGGGAAATGCATATCAAAACCACAATAAGATATCATCTTAGACCAGTAAGCATGACACATATCAAAAAAAATGGGCAACAAGTGCTGGTATGCATGTGGAGGGAAAGGAACACTTACACTGATGGTCTGAATGCAATGTGGTCCAACCATCATGGAAAGCTGTGTGGAGGACCCTCAAACTCCTGAAAATGGAACTACCATTCAATCCAGTAATTCCACTTCTGGGAATATACCCAAAGGACACCTGTACTTATGTTTGTTGTAGCACTATTTACATTAGCCAGAATGTGGAAACAACTCAAATGCCCCCAAACAGACAAATGGATCACAAAGTTGAGTTATATTTACACAATGGAATATTATTCAGCAATCAGAAAAGTCAAATATGATGAATTTGTGATCACATGGATGGACCTAGAAGGAATCATGACTTACTTCAGAAATAAGTAAGAAAAAGAGAAATACTGAATGATCTCAATTATATGTGGCATATAGGTAAAACAAAAAGAAAATAAAAATTAAAAATTAACAAACTGACAGCAGAACTAAAGAATAAGCAAAGAAGGCGGAGTGAGCATATAATCAGGGGAGAGATGAGCACAAGAGATGAGAGGATGGTTCATGGGTAGCAAGGTAATGGGAGAACCTTGGGGCAGACAATGATGTAAAAAATATATATATATAGAGAGAGAGAGAGAGAGATGTGCAATCAACTAAAAAATAAAAATAAAATTTAAATATATAAATTTTCTATTTCTAATTTTTGACTGTTTATCTGAAAGGTATTGAACTTTGTCACGTTTTGGCATAGTTGAAATCATGTGATCTCTTCATTCTGGTAAAGTAGCAAATTGACTTTTCATATATTAAATCATTCTTGAACTCCAGGAATAATCCCACTTCGTCATAATATATAACCCTTTTGGTTTGTGATTAGTAGTTTACTAGCATATTTGTTGAGGATGCTGATATCAATAGACAATGTTATGTAGTCTTCTTGTAATGCTGAACTCATGGGTTTTAGACATATTGTCTCTTCAATTTGGAAAGAGAAGTTGGAGGATAGGTGCTTTTTTTTTTTTTTTTGGAGACTAGGTCTCACTATTTTTGCCTGTGGAACTGCAGGCTCACATTACCTGGGGTACCTCAGACTCAAGCAATCCCCGGCCTCAGCTTCCCAGGTAGCTGGGATTACAGGCGCGCACCACTATACCCAGCTATATTTTTTTGGAACTAGGTCTTGCTTGCTACATGCCCCCAGCAGGACTCGAACCAAGATCCCTGGCCCCAGCTGAGGCTTCCTAGGCTCCCGCTTACAGGTATGTGCCACCATGCCCAACCATTTTTTTTTCTTTTATGTTTGGTAGTTATCTGTTCTTGGACATTCCTTTGGGAGGTATTTGATAATTCATCTTAACAATTATAAGTCTCTTCAGATTTTATATTCATGATCCTTTATCTTGGTTTTGTGTTTCTAGGAATTTATCTACTTCATCATTATATATTCAATTTTGATATATAGCTGCTCATAGTATTTTCTTACAAGCAATTTTACAAGGATAAAGATAACAATGTTCCCTCTTTCATTTTGATTTTAGTTAGTCAACCTAGGTAAATGTCAATTTTATTGGTAGTTTTAAAGAATCAACTCTTGATTATTCCATTGATTTATTTTTACCTTGCTCTAATCTTTCCTCTCTTGTGCTAGATTTAAGTTTACAAGACTATAAACAATAGTAAAACACTGAAATATAAAGTTAAATTGTTTTTAAAATCTTTTATAATTTACACATTTATACACATACCTTTTATTTGTTTTCAGATATTTTCTAACTTATGATTTCTTCTGCCATCCATTGATTAAGGTTACATGGCTAATTTCCATATATTTTTGGACAACTTAGCAGGGATGGTCTACAAGAAGGGAAGAGGGGTAAACCTTCCCCTAGAGAACCCTGATAAGACTTCTTTGGGATAGGAATAAGCCCTGGGAAATTGGCAACACTGCCATCATTTTGAATTATTTTTCTCCTAAGCTATAAAAGACTATATAGAGTTCCAATATTTCAAGTTTTTTTTCTTTTTCTTTTCAGTCTTATTGAGGTACAATTGACATAAAGCTATAAGTTTTAAGTTCTTTGGAGAGAAGAAAAATATAGGTCAGAAACTCAGATCTCTATAAAAGGAAGTGTATCAAACAAGGAATAAGTGAAGATAAAATAAAGTTTCTCTTGTTGACAGTACATAGTTGGACCCCATGTCCTTATTCATCCTGCCAATTTGTCTTTTCACCAAGCAGTTTAATACATTTGCATTTAAATTAACTACTGATTAGAAAGGACTTATATAATCATGTCTCCATTAATGGGGATACATTCTGAGACATGGGTCATGAACATTAGTGTTATTCTCTGACTGGTACTTTTACATTTGCTGGCATAGCAATTTAGAATTCTTTGAAAAGAAGCTGGGCCCTTCCTGACACCATGTTCTGCTATACACTGGCAGTGTATGCTACATCACTAGGAGAAAGGAATTTGGGGAGTACTGTCCTATATACAGTTCATTGTTGACAAGAACTTTGTTATATGGCACATAACTCGATTGCCATTTTTACTTTTCAATGACATTTTTGCCCCCCATTTCCTCCATTATTGACTCTTTGTGTCTTTATTTTTGCAATGTCATGTTCCTATTCCTTTCTCATTTCTTTTTGTGTGCATGCTATTTTTTGCAGGCACCATGGAAACTACATAAATATCCTAAACTATGACAAAAATTTATTTTAAACCAACACTTAGCTTGAATATAAAGGTCCTTTCCTTTCAACTTGAAGAGCTCTCTTTAGTGTTGCTGTATAACTCTAGACGTAATGAACTCTCTCAGCTTTTGTTTATCTGAAAATGTATGCATTCCTTATTTTTAGAGTAATTTGCCAGATGTAGCACTTTGAACATATCATACCATTGTCTTCTATAAGACTTCTGCCAAGAAACCCACTGATAATCTGAATTAAGTGAAAAGTGACTCATCACATATGAGAGGTTGTTTTCAAGATCTGTCTTTGACATTCAACAATTTGATGCTTCAGTGTGGGTCTCTTTGTTTTCATCCTACTTTGAGTTTCCCATGTTTGTTGAGCTTATATTTGTACATTTCTTCCCTTGAGTTTGGGAAGTTCTAGGCCATTATTATAAGTAAACTCTGTTCCTTTTTCTTTCTCCTGGGATGCCCCTAATGCCTTTACTGATCTATTTGATATTGCCCCACAATCCTTTGGCGCTGTTTCCTTTATCTTTTTTATTCCTCAGGCTCAATAATTTCAAATAATTTATCTTCAAACTCACTGATTCTTTCTTCTGCTTGTGCAGGCTGCAGTGGAATTTCTCTAGTAGATTTTCTACCTCAGTAATTGTATTTTCAGTTCCAGAGTTATATCTGATGCTTTCATTTTGTTCATATATCCTTTTCCTGATGTAGTGTGGTTTTCTGTAGTCTTCTTTAGCTAACTGAGCTTATGTAAGTTGGTTTTAAAATCTTCCACAAGTCAGGCTGCATTTCGTTAGTTCCTATAGAGTTGTTTTGTTCCTTAAATTTTTCTTCATAATCTCTGATCTTTTATTGAAAGTAAGAACTGGAAAAAAGTTATCACTTCTCCCAGTCTTCAGACTTCCATGTAGAGGAATAACTTCATTAAAATCAGCCCAGCATAAAGGCAGAGCTCTCTAGCACTTTCTGGTGATGTTTCCCTTAACTTGTCTGTTCTTACAGTTTAATGTACTTAGTCTAATGGTTGGTTTTAACTGGTTTAGTCATTATGGAAGACAGTGTGGAGGACCCTCAAACTACTGAAAATGGAACTACCATTCCACGCAGCAATCCCACTTCTGGGAATCTATCCAAATACAAAAATAATATAATTCAAAAGAGCACCTGTACTTGCAGCACAGTTTTATTGCAGCATTATTTACATTAACCAGGATATGGAAACAACCCAATTGCTTCAAAACAGAAGAATGGATCAGAAAGTTTTGGCATATTTACACAATGGAATATTATTCAGCAACCAAAAAAGATAAATTTGATGGTCTGTGGTAACATGGATTAACCTTGAAGAAATCAGGTTAGCAGAAATAAACCGGAAAGATAAATACTGAATGATCTCACCTATATGCAAATATAGGGAAAGCAAACAAGGAGAATTTAAAACTGTTAGCAGAATTAAAGCATGGAGCAAGAGAGGGGGAAAGGGGTAAACTCAGGGGAGGGATGGGCACAACAGATTAAGATGATGCTCACAGGTAGTGGGAGAACCTTTAGGTAGATAATGATGTAATCATTTTACATCAATTTAAAAAAAATAAAAATAAATACATGTCTTAACTTCCTTAAGAGTCTCACCTCTGCTTCTTAGCAGATGTTTCAATGTTTTATTATATTCCCTTGTTGATAATTGATATGCGTATGCAGCCACCTGCAGCTCTCACACTGGAGTCCCTACAATAAGACATTAGTTTAGAGGCCCCTGAAAGCAAACTATGTTACCGTTCCCATCAGTGCTCCAACTAGTCAGAATGTTGCAGATTCCATCTTTTCTGTTTTAAAGAAAGAACCAGGAATTATACAGCCAGAGGGATGGCACAAGAGTAAGCAAAACACGGAGTATTTTTCTGCTGTTTTGAATGCAGCTTTTTTGGTTTTAGCTTGGTTTCTGCAGATTCTTGAGCCTGCTCTAGAGTTCTTTAAAAAAATCACCTTGGTCTGTGATTTCAGTATTTCCATAATTTCCAGAATAGGCTGGTACTTCCTATTCTACCATCTTGTTGGTGTCATGTCCCAATTCCTTATTATCATTTCTGCGTTTCTCTCCCAAGTTTTGAGATTTTTGCCTCCAGTAGCCTGCCCTTTAACCTTCTCTTTGGTGAACTGACAGGACATTTTCTCCTAGGGTAGTCCTAATAACTGTCTCCATATCCACCAAACTTGGAGGTATAAATCCTTTAGACTTCTTGGAAGGCTCAGACCATAGCTACCCCCTTGACAACCTTGCCTAAATCTTAAGCGGTTTTGATTTCTTTCCTTTCTTTTGTCCTGCTTCCAGATTACCTTGCTATACTTGCAACTCTTTTAATTACTTATAATATCTTTATCTCAAGGTCTTTCTAGGGAACATAACTAAGGCCCAAGTTGTATTTCCTCCCTATATAAGCAGAAGTTTATAGTTTAGTGAGATAAGAAATCAAAAACTGCTTGCTACTCTACATTAAATTCCTCACAATGTAGACATGGGTTTAAGAAAAACCTATTAAAATAATTTGCAGAGGATGTTAGATATTGCACAGAATTACGACTCAAGAAAAAAACCAGCAGAGAAGAGAAAATCCCTTGATTACTGGTCCAATAAAATCCTGGTAGGAAAGAAATAATATCCTTCATAGATTTGACTAATGGGTAGTTAATAAAGACCCTAACTCAAGAAGGAGAGGGAGGGTTAAGGGAAGATCAACAGAGAGCTACACCATCATGTGAGGCAAGGAAGGTGTTATGGAGACCCAGTATGAGCATAGCCATGAGAGATGGCATAGCAGCACTGTGACTTCTGGCAGGGAGACAGTTACCAACCTGCCAGGTAGGAAACAAAAGGAATAAACACTCCAACTCCTTTTCCCTCCTCCCACTAGTCTTCACTAGTTGAGTCTACTAAAATTCAGAGGGCAAGTGAGGAAGACGTAGATGAGTCCTTTTCAAGACTAGCTCTTCTGCCTATTCATTGACCCAAAGATTATGTCCATAGTTCATGTCCAGTGAATTAGCTCTGCCAGTCATTAGAGCCATGCCATTCCCATGGAGGACATTGAAATACATTTGTGAAAGGAAGAGAAAGGAGATAGAACAAAAGAACTGATAGAAATACCACAAAGCTTAAAATGGAACCTGAAGCCTCTGGAACCCTTCATCATTTGGGTCAAGGTGACCAGACACTTCCCTCGGTAGGTAGGTACTAATTTCCCTAGGAAGGCATCCATTTTCCCCTCAAAACCCTTTGATATTTGGTATTGCCCCACCCCCCCAAATCTGATTGTCTCCAAGCAGGATTGCTTTTTGCCAATCCTGTGTTGACTCCAGGCTATGGAGGGAGAAGATGGCAACCTTGGAATTCCATCAGGGGGAGTCCCTGATGTTTCCCAAAGAGACAGTGGAATCTTATACTGCACACAGTAATTCCTACTATATGTAGGTTCCATATGATTTGGGTCAACATACATTTTGAATTGGTCTTATTAGGATGGAATTGAAACAAACTCCAAGCCACTTCTGCTGCCTCCATTGCCTACCTCCTTCCTGAGACAGCCAAACCCAGACTGAGATAGGGGGATAGAAGCCCCTGAATTGGGCAGATAGCTAGTGATTACAAAGCAGTAACTGCATTAAGGAGCTAGATAATTAGATAAATACCAGTAATTAAATGAGTTAACAGAATTGCAGCATTTCTTGGGGAGAATGCTTTCCCTCTCTGGGCCACTTTTCCTTTGTGATCATCTAAATGACTGTTCTGGAGCTGTGGGAGCTGGAGCATGTGATCAGTGCTTCATTTGTGAATGCATCTGACCGAATGTTGCTCTTCCATTATCACTCAGCCCCGGGGATCCCACTTCCATTTGCGCATCAAAACCAAGAGAATTAAACTCATCTGCTGTGTGGCTCAGAGTTCCTACAACCATCACTTGACTCTACCTGCATGTGCAATTATTCAACTCTACCAGTTGTGCTGGTTGGCAAACTAGATCCCTTATCCAGTTATGCCTCTCTTCCACCTGTGTCTAATTATAGCCACTAATGACACTGATTTTTTTCCTTGAGATGCAGTCTGGACAGGTGTGGTCTACCTTGCCTTCTTCCATCCAGTTCTGGCTCGGAATGGAGTTGGGCAAGTGCTTGGGTGACTAAATACGCCTAAGCTCAGTCCCAAGAGTAGCTAAGTTTGTCTCCATGGGCAAAACTAGGGGCCAAACTTCTCCAAGTCTCAGGATTTCACCTTGCTGGGGATCCCTAGGCTCTTTGGCCAGGAAATTGGCTGGACTTTGTCCCTGAGAGCCATTCTTCCCTAGGGCCTGCAGTTGACCATGCCATATGCCACCTCTTGATATGTCCCACTGCCAGAACTTCTTGCATGAGCCTAAAGCATGGTTTCTCAAAATAGTTTGCCAGCAGATGCCTCATTATCCTTGGATTATTCCTGTTCCTGGTGTCCTAGTGACACCTTCCAATGGAGTCATGACCAATTCCCAAGTCCCCCAATGCTGCCCAGGAAGATCAGCCAGCTGATGCCACGCAGTTGCAGAGCTCAGCCATGTTCCACTCTATGAAATAAGCTCTCTTGGAAATAAGATCTAAACATGAGTGAGCCACCTATTTCTTCCTTGAACCCCAGAGTATAGACCCAGAGTTATGGTTGGGTATAGGTATATACTCCAAGGAGTGGTCAACAACAAAACAGGAAAGCATTTACTCTTCCCCACCCCCTACCCCAGTCAGACATGAGAATAAGGGAGAGAGGTGACTAGATCTCAAGGAATGAGTCTTGAAGAGAAGAATCATTGAGAAGAGCCAAGACCTTTGGTCAAGGGCATGGCTAGGAATGCTTTTGAGGAGGAATAAATACTTCAACCAACCTCCCCTATAATAAGATTCTGCCTGGTCTCCCTGTGGCTGAGCTCGGCAGCATTGCAGTTCTCTTGGGGAGGATGAGGTGTGTGGATGGAAATGGAGAGGGTTTCTCAGAACACATGGAGCACACTTGGAACTGAGTTCTAATTGGATTCAGTTAAGTAAGTGCCTCCAAAGTTCATTCCCAAAGCTGGCTGAAAGTCAAAGATTTAGAGGCAGAGCTTTGTCCTATGAAGTCATCCCTCATCATGAGACACCCACTTCCCTCTTGATACGCAGACCCCTATGCTGTTTCACAACTCAGAATAGAAGCCCTCATTTGCCTCATTCACCCTAGAATGTATAACCATATCATTTCTCCATATGTATAATGTAACTAAACTTATAATAAAATTAAACTGATCTGTCTGATATTAAGGCTTGTCTCCCAGTCAGAGGATACCAACAGGTGGCATTTCCCCTTCATTTGTATATAAGCATGGTGCCTGATCCGTGGCAAGTTGGCAACAGGTGATGGTCACAGCTAGGGTCCCATACTAAAGGTGGGCCTGTGGAAGAGAAGACACAGTTGTTTTGTATGTCCCTGGTGGAAGTCACAACGAGACAGGTTTGTTTAAGAAGGAATTTTTGGCTTACAGTACTGTAACAGGGTGGATCCCCTGGGACTAAGGGAGCAAGTTTCTGAATAGCTGGCCCAGTCTCACTGCTTGATTGGACAGCTATGAGGGAGTTTGAGGCAGTCTGAGGTAGGTGGTCAAATAAGACTTTCAGGTCATTTCCAACTGAGTGTGTGTGCTCATCTGTCTTTCAGTTGGGTTAGATTTACAGTGGACTCCATTTCAGCCAACAGCTCTGAAAACAATTTTGTCCCCCAATCTTTTCTGTTTATTCCTTGTTGTATCTTCTTGTTTGATGAGGGATTTTCATTAGAAGAAGTGAAGTGGATAATAGATACAGAAAATATTTGACCTCCTCCTTTAAATCTAAAAGTGAAATTACATTTCAGAAATGTATAAGAAATTGAAACTGCGTGTAGCCATACCCACCCTAGACATGTTCTTAAACCTGAGCAAATGGAATCATTTTAAATGCACCAGGGGGAAGTTTGCTGTTCGACTCACATTGGTGGATGTTTTCGTGGAAGACAATTCATAATAGGATGCCTGGATTTGTACAAATTAGAATTAAACTGGCTACTGAAAATCCTTTTCAGTTACAACTGACTATGAAATAGTATTCCTGCAACCAAATTTCTAGGCATATTGGCTAAATGAGAGGGGAGAGGAAAGTTAAGGAAAGGACAATCCCTCAGGCCCAGCAGATCCTGGTTTTGCCATAGAGGGTTTTGTCCTTCACTGGATTATTTAGTACCCACGCCCTTATGTGATCCATTGGACGGGACCTTTGATAAGACTCTTTGGAACTTAGCCAGAGATGATCAAATTAGCACCAAAAAACTGGGTCAAGTGACCGCTTCATGTATGCCTTGAAGCTGACTCAAGGAAGCCAGGACTCTTATCCATCTCTCTTCCTTGTGTCAAGCAAGATTTTCTGATAAATGCAAAATGTGTTTGTGCTCAGAAAATTCATGTTTGAATGAGGAAGGCAGCCCCTGGGAGCAGTCTGGGCTGTTGGAGGTGAACGTAGAGAGCTGGGCTCCATAAATGTCAGGGGCCTCAGAAGGGAGAAGTAATTACTGTCCTGACATTTGGAACATAAGTCAGAGCTCACGGAAGTGCCTGGCTCTGAGGGCTCTGCTGGAAGCTGTGGAGAAGAGTGGGCAGCCAAGTTGCATGGGGAGTGAGGATGAGTCTCTTTTGTCTCTCTGTTCTTGTCTTGCTCCTTTCCCTCCCAGGCTTCCCTCCATTGATTCTCCTTTCACAAACGAGGCAGCTTTGGCAAAGTGAGGTTTCAACTCGAAATGCCTTGAGATCCTCAAGGTGCCCTAATTAGGATCAGTACTGCCAGGAGCCAGGTCTGCCCAAGGCCGGGGCGTCAGAGCCTCCCATCCTTTTTTCACACCAGGGAACATAAGAAAGTTGATCTTTGCATTGAAGCCACTGAAAGCTACTGGCCTCAGGGTCTGACTGCTCAGGTCATATGTAACAATCCCATATTTATGGAGCCTGACTAAGTTCACCTCCAGCAACCCAGACAGCCCCCAGCTATCCATTGGAAAGGTCTCTAAGCAGTCTTCATGTCTAACAACGTTCCCATTTCCATGGAAAAAAAAAAAAAGCCAAGCACTTTCTGGGCAGATTTTGATGAGAACTTTAAAGCTCGTCCATTCAACAAATGCACTGGCCATCTTTGACAAGCCAGGTGCTGAAAGGAATGTGGAAACTAAGAAGTAGATGGACATGTTCCCAGTCCTCATTATGAGCAAAAAAGGCAGGTACACCATATGTCAAAGGCTTTCCAGGGTGTGGTTGTGCTTTTGAGAGCTTTAGGAGAAAGCCATGAATGTGCAGAAGAAAACTCCCTCCATTGACCTTCCTTAACTAGAGGGCAGGGTTTTTTGTTTTGTTTTTTTCTTAAAGGACTAGACAGTTGGTGGGAGTCAAACAAATTCACCCCTTTTCTCCACTGTAGCCCGAATGTCAGCATAGACAATAAATTAATGGCTCTGACCACCAGGCCTTATAAAACTTTACAAAAACAAGATGGCTGTAGCACGTGCCAATAGACCGGGGCCCATGGTCTATCAGCTCACACTCCAAACAAAGGAAGATTAAATGTTCTATTGATCCCCCTTGATTTAGAAACCACTGGGAGAGGATACTCTGCTGGAGAAGTTTATCTAATCCAAGTTAAAAAAAAAAAGAATTTTAAAGCTTCTATGGGTCATTAACCCAGTTAAGACTGTAGACTGTGGCAGATGGTTCCATTTAGGCAGGAACATCAGTGCATCTCCATTTTGGAAAGGCGAACACGCGCCCCAAAGCATAGTGTGGGTTGAAGGATAAGCATCCAATAACCTTCATCTAAAGGGGATGTAAAGGAAGAGACTTGCAGCAGATGGGATCCTAGGGACATATGTCCAGTGAAGAGTTTTCTGGATGAAGCTAACTGAAGATTCAAGAAGGCACCAGCAATCATTTTGTCACCAGTTCTGAGGGGTATAATCCCTTAACCATATTTTACTGGTAAGTTGGAGGTACAGAACAATATGTGAGTCATATAATTGTCTACCCTATAGTCTATGTGCTCCCCAGCTTCCTTGCAATTATTCCAGCTTCCTTGCAATTGGGTTGGGGTTATTTCTGGTTGATGAAATGCATGGATATGACTATCTCACCCCAGAAATTACGTTAAGATATGTTTGTCCTCCATTAGTCTTTTCTACTAATCTTGAGGACTGCATTTCAAATGACCTAACTTCAAGGTTTAGGGAGATGTGGCCCACTCTACAATTACTTTAGCAACTGTTAATTTATGAAGTGACTGAGACTTCAAGGTCAGTGTGATATGACTAATACAGTAGGTTTGGCAGTGGTGCTTGGGGAAAATCAACTAGGAGACATAATGGGCAACTCAACTTAGAGATACTTGCAGCCAGAAAGACAGCCATTGCTTAATTTGGATATTTGGAGTCTAATATCATATTAGGTAAGATATGTTAGATTATGCTGTACTAAGAAATGTTTCAAGTTTTGAAGGTTCTTAAAGCCATAAGTTTGACACACATTTAAAGTCCACTTTGGGGTCAGTGATTCGCTAGAGTAGCCTTCTTACATGTGACATTGCACCTATCTGCTTCCATTATTCCTGACGTGAAAGGGAACAGAAGTAGTGAGTCAGTCGTGAACACTGAGACACACTGTATTTCAAGGGTACAGGGAAGTACTGTCCCTCTTAATGATATTCTCTGCTGCAGAAACTTCCAACATGTTGAAAGGTATTAAACTTCCCAAAAGACTTAATATTTAAAGACTGATTAAATATTGACCAAGGAAAGAAGCTGAGGGAGGAAGAGAGAAGAATATTTTTCTGTAAAAAAAAACAGAAGGTTATTCCACACAGCAGCCTCAGGAAGGAGAGAAATGCTGACCCCATGCTTAAAGAAGTGCATGAAATAACCTAAAGCAAAGTTTCCTTCTGCTAGAGATTGTACTGAGGTGGGGATTTGGGAATATGGACATTTATCAGCATTTATTCCATACTTTTTTTGGCTCCAACCTGTTACGAGTCTCCAATTTCCAAAGATGGGAAAGAAGACTGAGAAAGCTCAGGGCACTCAAACCCCCAACCTTTTCTCTCAGAATAGTGAAGATTTCTCAGTATTCTTCTCCAAGATCTTTTCAGACCACTGAGCTGACTGGCAACTTATTTAGAACTCTCAAATCACTACCTCTCAAAAGTGGAGGAGAACTAGATAAACATCCCCAAAAGAGAGAGCTAATAAATACCACACTGTTAACAAATTTAAGGTGGTGTCCATGAACCAACTTTACAACAAGAAGCAATGGACTTGAAATTGCAACAGTGGAAACAATACTTTAGACCCTAATTCTCAATTGCATTCAGAAAATAAGGACTGATGTTAAAATGACATAAATTGTGATTTTACAGTTATCTTTGTTCCCATTACTTCAGCACTCCTGTCTGGTTTCTTTGGCTGCATAAGGTAGATATAATCCTTGTAAGAGTAAGCAATTAATCAGAACATCCTACTTGTAAATCTTTAGTTTATTGCAACCACTATGAAGTCAGGAGGGGGAGTACAACTGGGCTGTGAATGTGCAGGAAGGGCAGGAAGGCACTGGAGACCTTTTTCTTTGCTGCTGACTCCCGGCTCTGGGATAATACAGGCAGTCACATTTATCTTTCTCTCTCCAGGGTCTAGCATATAAGAAATCAATGACTAAATAAACTTACAACATAGCCGATTCCCTGTCAGTTGCTTCTGACCATAGAGTTGGTCAAAAAATAAGTGAGACACTGGTAGATCTTTCTTAACTCAACTTCCCACTTTCTTCCATCCTCCTTGCTCTGGCTCTCTTATGCCGAAGACCCAGGTCCTTGGATATAGTCTTGCTGACCTTATTGAGGAGGAGAAGAGGAGCCACTGCTGTGACTAAGTCCACCAAAATACCACAGTCTATTAAAAGCATCAGTTCATCAAAGTCCATGATGTTAATTTGCCGGGAAAGAGTCCCGCTGGATTAGACTTTTAATTGGTATGAAATGCAGCCCAGAAAACAGGGGTCTTGGGGAAATTTCATTCTGCAGCCTGGCAGTAATTAACCGACCTCCTCCAGAGTTACTGCCCCCTGGAGGACTGGGGTTGTTAAATTACTAGAAGGGAAAATTCTATTACTCAGAAGCCCAAAGCCCAGAGCTTACATATTCCCAGTTCTCTGCTACTCACTCCCCAGCTTTCTCTGGCATATAGATCTCTCATCATCATGACTCCCTTCAAAGCTTCTAAAGTTTCAGACCCTACAGAACTTTGTGCTCACCAGCAGATCTCTATGCCCTGAGGTGTTAAGCATCTCCAACTCATTTTAAATGCCACACTGTTGGAATCTACAGCATTCCATATCTTTGCCCTTGAAAATATTTTTTCTGTGTCCCTTCTATGTCAGGATTATGGAGTAGTAGTATAAATCACGATGTATTCAGATGATGTAATAAAACATAAAATTAATAAGAGAAAGCAAATTGTGGTATTTTCTACAATGGAGTAATAAGTATTATATACTACAAATGATCAAGTTGATATAAACTAAAAAAAGTAATTAAAGGTGAACTGTGATTACATGATTTAATCTGGAAACTATGTTTGGTGAAAGAAGTCAGGCACAGAAAAACATGGGTGATTTCACATTTATGTAGTTCAAGTACAGGAAATTTTAATCTATACTGGGAGAACTGAGAACAGGATTTGCCTATGAAGGGTTTGCTACCTAATAGGGCATAAGGGAATTTTCTTAGGTGATAGAAATGGTTTATATCATGAGTGATGTTAAACAGGTGTAGACCTTTGTCAAAATTTACTGAGTTATACACTTGAGATTTATAAGTAAATTTCACCCTCAATAAAAGAAAATTAAACTTGATGGGAAAAAAATACACTCCCTACCTTTCAATTTGGCAAATTGCATCCAGATAATTTCTTATGGTATTAGACAAATATGTAAAAGCAGTCAATATAGTGCTTATAATAGGAAAAAGTAGAAATACATCTTAAATTCTCAGTAATGTGATTAAATTATGGTAGCTTTATATATTGGAGTGTTCTATCATCATGAAAAAATAGTGTTGAAATATACTTTGATACATGAAAATATAAAACATGATGAATTAAAGCCATTATAGAGTGCAATCTCATTTTTGCAAACATTAATGTAACTGGCTTTTTTGGTTGATTTTATCACAACGTTTATACTTTTTGAGTTCTATAGAGTATATATCAGTATATGTATCTATAACCAGTGTTTATTACTTTGAAATTAGCTAGTTGTTCTACTACAGATGTTTAGAGTTGGGATGGTACCCACCCCAAAGTCTTGCAGCTACATTGTCAATACTCGAGGCCTTTTCTTCTCTCCTTCACTCAGGCTCTTGATCTTGTTCATTTCTTTTCTTATGGGACCAAATCTTGAGCTATATTTACATCTCTGTTAATATGCTACCACATTCTTCCAAAAGACAATGCCTCTTTACTTCTTTTGAATTGGACTGGAACTTGGAGCCTCCTCCAAGTTTCTCCAGTTCTAGTATGTACACCGAGAATTATTCACCCTGTCCCACACTCCCAGGACTGTGAATTTCATCTTCAGAATAGGGTCTGTTTATCTTTGAGATTTTGTTTCAAGGGTTTGCTTGTTGGGCCCTTGCTCCCACTTCCAGGGCCTGGCTCAGGTTCCATGTATAGTGTCCCCATGCTAATCAAATCTTGTTCCCTCCCAGCCTGATTTTGGCTACATCTGTTTGCTGTCCGACATAGCAACTGCCTGATCACCTCCATCTTCTGTGCCATCTTTGGTTGTGCAGTAGGATTTTTAGCAGTATCCCAAAGGATGCCAAAGTGATCCTATGGAACTAACATTGGGTTGACATTAGTTCAGGTAATGTAGTCTAGGATCATGCCATCTTCAACTGACCTTTTGTAAAAAGAAATCATGATAGTCTTAGCTTGAAAGACACAAGTCAAAACCTATTGTGTTCATTCAGTTAGAGAAATGATTCCAAGAAATTGAAACAGATGAAAGGAAATGGGTCAGGAGGGGACAGCAAAACAAGTTTGTGTATCTATCTAGCTGTTTGCAGCTGTGGGAAGTGGAGGTGCATCTTCATTATGACTCTCTGAGAGCATAGTAGAACATCTAGAATTCCCCCCATCCAAGGCACAAAACAGGGGCATTTGGCTCCCTTCTTACATCAGTCTACCACTATCCCTAGGACCATCATTTCTTGGGCCCATACTTCCAGCTACTCATGCAGTCAGGAGTGAAAGGAAGCTTTGGGTGATTACAGTGACTAGAGTGAGATGAACCCAAAAGATAAGAGGGAGGGGGTCCCAGAACATGGCATGGAGAGATGTATCATTCATCTTGGGTTGGAATCCCAGGTCTGAGGCTTTGAAGAAATTCTCTCAAAACTCATAGCTCATTTGATTTGTAATTCATTATCTAAACTCACCAGTTCATTGAGAATTCAGTAACAATAAATATAAAAGTATTTTTTAAGATATAAGCAGATCCCTAGCTGTATACAAAATAGCCCAACACAAGGACCTGTTTTTCCATATCTTGGCCTCTTCCCTCCACCTGCAGCCCCCTGTTTTTGCTCCTTTCTTCATCTTGAGCACACAGTCCTCCTCCTTCTCAAGCCACTTTCCTGTCCCTACCAGGCTTTACCGCATCTTCTCTAGCCAATCTCTTGCCCCAAATTGGGTGGATGTTCAGGCAGGGGGAATTAAAATTTCCCAGAAGGAAGTGGAAGGGAGAGGGTGGTGTTCCAACTGCAGAAAGAACTACCTCTCAGAGCATATCCTTCTATAAAATCGAACTGCATCTTCCCTGCTACTCTAGCAGATGAAGTTTAAATATTTAACAAGGAGGTTGGCACCATGTGGGTGGTGGTGGGTTCCTCACAGATGAGGCTTAAGAGGGACGGTAACTGCCTGGGGCATGCACTCTGTGACTCCATGAGCAGACCCCTTCCTCTTCCTCCAGCGCCCTAGGGGGGACAGGAGCTTGGAGTGTATTCTGGCCTGGGCAGTTGCCCAACAACTTGCCAGTGGATCCAGAGCAGGAAGACTTGCCCTGAGACTGCTAGGCGCTGGACCAGATCCTGGCAGGGGTCCACTTCTTTCCACCAGCATATAGCTCAGCCTTGGGCTACTGACCACTGCTCTCCACCCGAGATGCTGCTGTATGATCCTTTAGAGGGTGTTGACCCCCCCCCAGAGGGACAAGTGACTTTTCATTCTACTTTCTCCAATACCCCATGTCTGATTGCAGAGGCCCTAATATTTTGCTTTTCAGAAGAAATATTTTATCAATGTAGTAATCAAATTTTAAACTGCATACATAAAATAAAAGTATAGTCATGACTACAATATGAATATATATAAGAAATATATTTATCAAGATCTTAAATTAATAAAATAGAGTTAATTGATATATAAACAAAGTTAAATAAACATCCACCAAGGGTCCAAATAAAACAGATGGTCCAGTCGAATTAGAAGTGTGGGAAGGTTCCTTTGTAAGGGGGCATTCACCAGTGGAGCTGCTGCCACCCTGAGGCCTGACAGATCAAGAGAGGAGCCATGAAGAACATACTTCTCAGGCAGCCTCCAGGGCAGCGCCATGACCATTCACAGAGGAGGCTACACAGAATGCTACAGTGCCAGGCCTGGGCAGACAGGAAGAGGAATGCCTTATTTTCCAGGGACTACTCAACTGGGAGTCAGCAACCCAAAGTCATATAGTGAGATAGCCTTCTTGAGGGTTACTTTCTGAAGGCTTCCCTAGCACAAAGCAAAGAGGGTGGTCAATCTCACTCTTGGGGAGAGAGTCAGAAAGGAGAAGGTGTTGCTGAAAAGTTTCAGGGATGCATGAATCTCAAAAGAGAAAGGCATCAGCTAGGTCAGGCAGGTAAGGGGACTTTAGGGGGAGAAGCAGTCTGTATGCAACCAGTGGGGTCTGGTTACATGACATTTGAGAATGACTGGCATTCTGACATAACTTACAGGTTTCAGGTAACTGGAAGATCCCCATTTCAGTGATACACATCCATAGATCTTCCTTATCCCTTCCCCACTTTAATGAGATAGCTTGGAGGAGAAATACTGGTTAAACCTTGGTATAGCTGCAAATTCAGAATGTCCAAGTGAGCTTCTCTGGCTTGTGATTTCCATCTTACCACCTTGCTCTTACCTTCTTCTTGGGGTCCCTCAGCCAGGAGGATAATCCAACATGAAGATAATCTGGTATGAAAAGGCTGAGGAATCTGTGGAGATCTAGAGAGAACACATCCTCTTTGTAGTTCACACTCATCATTTTCACCCTGGTCTTTCAGCTTCTCCAGTCCCTGAATGTCCTTCCTATTGACCCCAGCTCTCTCTCTCTCTCACTCATATGTCAGCAACTCACAGCATCAATCCTAGGTCAGAGGGGAAAAAAATACCTAAAATACACCTCTCCAAAGTATTGAGTTACCTACCTATAAAGATTTTTACCACTGTTGTGAAATTATAAGTATCTTTAAGAAAGATAACACCTAATTAAAGGGACCTACTATTCCTAGCAATACAAATGGTTCTTTAAATTATTACAAAGATGGAACCAGAGGCTGACAAATTTTGAAAGAGGGAGGGAGAAGGTAAGGAAATACCTGCATGTGGAACCTACATTGGGGGGGGGGGGGCTTTT
>PVHY01007777.1:0-65356 GCA_004024945.1 Uropsilus gracilis | reverse complement strand
CCTCACATAATGTTCTCAGAGCAGACACACTTGCCTCACATAATGTTCTCAGAGCAGACACACTTGCCTCACATAATGTTCTCAGAGCAGACACACTTGCCTCACATAATGTTCTCAGAGCAGACACACTTGCCTCTCCCCATTTTCTGTGTGCCAGCAGTCTAGATGATGTTCTGCTCTGAGCTGAGATCACCACTATTTCAAATTAGAGCAGTTTTTCTTTCGCTCTTCAACATGCTCAGCTGGAAATACTCTCACTTACTGGCAGGTTAAAGTGATCACGAAGTACCTTGAATAGGTCTCCTAGCAGGAGAAAAGAAGGGAAAGAAGCAACACAGACCAGATGGATCTAAATTGAACACACTTTCCTTGGCACTTAATTTCCCTTACTCAGAGAGCAAAAGGCATTTAGCAACCTTCTGGGAATACTTCCCTAGCAATGCCTGGAATTTTAACCATTCAATAGCTGTTAACCACATTGAGCCCCACAGGGCTTAACTCCCCACTCACCACCAAGAGGCATGATGAGAAACTACTTTTTACCCTGAGAAAATGCCTGTAAGTAGCACCAATCATTCTTTCCTAATAAAAGTTGATCACAGTGCTGACAAGCATGCTTAGCAGAGCCTTAATCTGAAGGTGCAGAAGAGATGAAAAAGAAAGCAGTTTGTCCCCCAAAAACATACTTTCCATCTTCCTCAGTGAAGAAACCATGTCTCAATTGTCCCCTTTCTGTTAGTGGTGCTGTTCAATAGCAGCCAGTGGAAGCAGGTCAATGGAGGTAGATTTACAGACACTGTTTCTTCTCCACCTCTCATATCCTGCTCTTAGGTCTAGTCTCCTCAGTGATGAGTTTTATATCCATACCAACTTTTGCCCGCTACTCTCTATTTCCTATTTTTAAAACATGTGTTGGAAATACTGAGGGCTTTGTTGCTACTTAGCTGAAGGTACAGATCCTACAAAGGTTGCTTCTTCATTGTGTGATATCTAGCCAGTCATTAAACTTCACTGTGTCCTGGTTATCTCATCTGTGGAAGAGAGAAACCATAGACCAACTTAGAGGGTTATTGTAAAGATGAAATGAGAGCTGTACTACAATCGCCCCGTGCTTCTGCCATGTCCGAGGTGCCCCATAAATAATTGCTAGGCTGGTGAAGGAGAAAGGAATGGGGTCTTTCAGTTGATGTAATGGATGTGACTTGTATGTGAACTTTTCCTCCTTCCCCAAACTATACTAAAATAATAATAAAGGGAATAACTATAAATGTAAACTTACAAGGGCACATACACTGGACCAGTGTAATCTGTAAATGCAAAAGAAACAAAGGGAAAGCTCCAAGGTGACACATCTGTCTCAGTGATCACATGCCTAACAAGCTATCCCAAAATGTAGTATTTAAGACAAAAGCCATCACAGTGGGGGTAAGTAATGTGAACTAGGCTCAGGGATATAGATCTGTTGGTGTTTTCTGAACTTATTTATTTGTAGTCTGCTGGTAGCTGGTACAACTGCAGGCTGAACTCCTTTGGCTGGGATGACTTCACTGATTCTTCCATATGATCTCTCACCATCCAGGAGGCTAGTCTTTGTTTCTTTACCTGGGATGTCTCAGAATCTCTCGCATCCAGAGTAAAGCCCACCATTTGTTTGCTTTATATTTACCACTATTCATCAATAAGGCCAAGCCCAGATTCAACATGGGAGGGATCTACATGAGGTCACGGATACTTTTATTCATTGTGGGGACATCCCTGCAGAAATCTACTGCCACCTCTGAAGTACAGTTGTCATCTTTCCCAAGTAAGATGATCATTTCTCTGTTGTCTCCTAATAGAGCTGCCAATAACAGATGAGGAAAAATTCAAGCAGGTGGGAAAGTGAGATTGATTTAGTAGATGCATGCTAATGGAAATTAAAAGAAATGGGGGGAACCTAGAAGAAAGCTAGTTCATGCTATAGATCCTTAGAGAGTCAAAATTGAGCCCACCAAGTACATACAAAATATGGGCATATCTGCCCATATCGATACTGCCATGTAAATTCAGGAAAATGGGCTGATATTCCAAATCCAATTGTCTTTGATTTTACCTCCTTAATATATTCTCCTCACTACATCACCATGCCTCTGAGAACTCAGGACATTATCATCTCTCACCTGGACCACTGTAGCATCTGCAGTATCATCCCAAATAGGTTCCCTGCCTCTTGTCTTTCAAATATTCTTCATAGAACTGCCAGAATGATCTTTCTAAACACATAATTTCATAGCATGGCCCTTTCCCTCTTAGTCTACAGGGCAAAATGTAAGCCCCTTTTGATATCATGATTATCCCTTCATGCTCTCAGTGCTTCTTTCTAGCCTCCTCTCCAGCTTCATCTTTTGAACTTATTCCACACTGAACTTATTCCCATCCCTCACTTTTGTTTTGTGATTCCCTTGCCTAGAGTACTATTTTCTGCTCTAGCAGACCCTGTCGGTTTACTACTCAAGATTCTTACTTCTCTTTTTGCTTACAGAATCCTAGAAATCCATGATGTCAGGGAAGGAGGACCTCTGCTCTGAGGGGTGTATACTCCAGTTCTGGCTAATATTATTTACAAGAGGAAAGTCTCATGGAACATCTGGAAAAATTTTCCCCTCTTGAGAAGGGGGATAAATAAGCAAAAATCTCAACCCCATGTATTTCTAGCTTTCCCCTGCCTTATCCCCACTCCAGAAATTAATTGTGAGATGTAGACTGGTAACAGACCAATAGGAGAAAGGAAAAGGATGCTGACCAGAACCCAGATTTTTGAGAATCTCTGCACCAAAGTAAAAAATCCACTGCTGATCAGACATTACTTGATGCTGAAAAGGTTTATGCATACAATTCCCAGGTTAAATCCTTGTCTTTCAGTTTTCATCAAAATTAATACTTTCACCATCGGACCAAGTTAAAGAATTCTATTTCCCAACCCTCTGAACCTGGAGCTTCTTTATAGTATTTGAAGCCAGAGCATCTAGGTCCATAGCCCAACTTGATTACCTGTTGGCTGGTAACCTTGGAAAAGTTATTTATCCTTTCTGTGCCTAAGCTTCATCATCTACTGAATGATATTGAATATTAAATATTGAATAATAAAGACATTGCTAACCTTATTTAAGGTAACTGTGATTAAATGAGTTCATGTATATAATATACTTTGCTCCTGATAATCACCAATTAGTATTTGCTGTTATTAACATAACCATCATATTTTATCACAGTAGCCTAACAGTTCTGTTTCCATATATTGCATTTGTCTAGTTTATCCATATTCTCAGGGATCACTGACTGAAAAATGTTTATAAATGTATAATTTATGGCTTACCCAGTAAATGTTTATAAATAAGAAACCTAATTTTTAATAAATAACATACAATGGGAACATTGTACAAAAAGTACCCAAACATAACATTAACCCAACTGGAAAAGTTCCACCCCCCCCATGAAGTCCATGAAGGAAGGCAAAAATCAGCAACAGAATTCTAGAAGGTTACTGCAGGAAAAATTCCCATCACTGGTTCAAAGGGCAATATACTCATGCTTTCCTATGACCCCCAGTCAGCAAGTTTTCTGACCCTCAGTCAGGAAAAAATCTCAGACCATCTAAAAGGTATTAACAGTCAGTGTTGTCCAGAAGCACTTTGCCTTGCACTTGTCCAAATCTGACCTTCTAAAGACAAAGTTGGTAATGAAAGATAGGATGTATTAAATGTATTGAACTGCACCAATCCTAGATAATTGTTGGATAACAGTTCTTCCAGTAGCTACCTCAACTCACTTTGATTCTCCATGATTTCTCTTACCACTTAGGCTGTAAACATGGTAACTCCCACTCTGGGTTTTCCGTTCATCCTACTTTCTCTATTGGACTGGTACCTACCAAATAGTATTTTCCGTAGTGTGTGTACATGTGTGTGTGTGTGTGTGTTTGTGTGTAAGTAGAGAAAGAAACTTAGCATGAGAATGGTAGCATACTAGTGTTTACTGGTGAGTGTGCAGCTTTATTTCCTATGCTTACTGACGGGTAAAATGGGAAATTCTCCCTGTGCTTTCAGAAAGCTTCAGAAACCATTGATCCTCATGATAATTTATTTTCTTATCTCTTTTTCTTCCCTTCACCTTGAGCAATTGTGCCATCTTTCTTTGCAGACACTCGGTAATTGAAAAACTGGTTTACAAATCTAGTAACTTTTTCTTCAGTAAAGAATTTTTTTCTCATTACACAGACTAAAGTAAAGAGAAGAGAAAGGGGAAGAGCAAGCATTTCAGAGAGATCTGAGAGAATAAACACTGAATTTATTTAAAAATTCTGCTTAATACTTTGCAAAAAGATCTTGAAAAAGAACAAAGTAATTTGATCACTTATATAGCACAAAACCATGGGAGAGATCTACCTAAATCTAAAACCATGGGAGAGATTTACCTTTAAAAATTTATTTTGGAAAGCTGTGTAAACTCTGGGTCAATCAGTCTTTAAACTACCTTTGTGAGAGGGTGTCAACTCCAGAGCTCACTCCATAATAAAGAAAAAATGATGGCAAAACAACAATAACACCACCAGCAGCTTACATTTATCAAGAATCTGTAACTTTTTGTATATTACTTCATTCACTCTCTACAAATCCATGAGATAAATTTTATCACTTAATTTTCAAAGATGTAAAGTAAAACTTAGAGAGGTTAAAAGTAACTTGCTCCAGATCATAGGGCTAATAAATGGAAGTAAAACCCCAAACTAGTGACTAATGAGTCTAGCCTACACTGTTAACCCATGTGGGAACTCACATAGCACATAGAATTCGTATAGTAAGGCTATCTAAATGTACTGCAAACTGCCTCCAGTCTTCCCATGACTTCTCCCATCCAAGTGCTCATGTTTTGAGAAACCTAATTTTTATCAAAGAGAAACCTAATTTTTATCAAAGACCAGTGCTTAGTGAATGGTCTCCTGGGGGGATATCCAAGCTCCTGGCTTCTTATCTCAATAGACAAATGCCAGCTTTGCTTTAGCAACCTGAAACTATTGTTTAAGTAGGCAGTTTTTCTGGAGGTTACCACATGTAGTACAAGTACAAGCAGCAGAATGACACCAGTCTGATTTGACATTGTCAAGTCTCTGTGTTCACTCAAGTTCTCATTCAACCTCTCAGACCACTTCTCATGGTCTACTTGAAGGCTGGGTATGCCAATTACCAAACATATCTTGGCCCCTAGAAGACATGCAAAAACCTGTTCTCATTCCAAGTTGGAACCAGCTAATGAAGACATACTCTACTCTGCTTTGGGGAGCCAGCAGCACAGAACAAATGAGTAGTGGTGGTGACTCATGCTCTGCTGAGGCAGATGTCACTGGCCTCATATAAACAACCTTGTCAAGTCAGATGTACAGAAATGACTTTCAAGAAAATGGTTCTGTGGTCTTCCAGGCTGTCAGGGTGGAGGGGGTCATTTAGTTGGTGGCATGAACACAGCCTCAGTTTGACAAAAGACTCTTACTCTCACCTGGAGCAGGATCCTGATGATGTTGTGTAGTATGACCAGCATGTTAGTTAGGATGAAGTCTAAGCTGCTGTGATAGAGACCCTCAATGATAGTCCCTTAAACTAGACAAGAATCTGTCTTTTATATCATAATGAACAGAAAAGAGGTGCTAAATTCATCGGCAGCCTTGCTACTCTGAACATGTGGCTCTTGTATTCAGAGTGGTGACTGGAGAGCCCATCATTTCTCAGACAGCAGAAAGGGAGAACATATGCTCAGAGTTTTTAAGGCAATATTCTGAGGATGTACACCGTTTGCTAATAATAGTCCATTGACTAGCACCTACGTGCTAAAACTCAGCTGCAAGAGAGGTTTGGGTATGTCATCTTTAACTGGATTTTCATATGCCAAGATCAACTTGATTATTGTAGAAAAGAACAAAGAGTGTAGTAGATTGCAACATCTGGATCATGCCTTCTTCTCATTTGGAACCTGTTAACAGTCATATCCTTAGTTGGTAACCTTCCTGATAATAACCATCAAGAAATGTGTTATCCCTGCAATGCACACACAAATGGACATCTGTATGATTCAGAACAGATCTTTAGGTTTCAGATACACAGAGAGTATTATAGTTGAGAGCAAGTTCTTATGATTACTTGATATTTTATAATAATCTCACTTTCAGTTTTCAGAATAAGACATGACTTCCATCACCATTACAGTGTCAGAAACTGAGTCTCAGAGAAACCACTTATTTGACCAATGTCAAACAATTCACAGGTAATAGGTTCAAAGTCTCTGACTCCTAATTTATGACTGTTTCCATCTAGTTCTTGGGAAAAAGACTGGGAAATAGAACTCAATTCAGTTGAAAGAAATTCACTCATCCTCATCACCAACTCCAGGTAAGTGGTGATTGAACATAGCTAAGAAACACGAGAGAAAGTTGACTTTCTCAGGCACCTTCTCACCTCTTGGTACATCTCTTTTGACTGTTTCAAGATCTAGAAAAATCATCTCTTCTAATACTACAAATATCTCTACTGTTGGAGACCCCCACTAAAATAACCTGTGGTACAAAGTTGTCTTTTCATTTCTCTCCTCATTTACTAGGATTTTTGTTTATTAGCACTGTAAGTGCCAGCTAAGTAGAAGGAGAAAAGTAATATAATAAAGATTATGCCGGCTATAAATATAACCAGTGATTCTAGAAGAATGTTAAAAAAGGACTTGTTTTATGATACTAACTGAATTATTAATTCTTGGAGTTTCTGTGGGATGAAAGAGTAAAAAAATCTTCATCTTAGGAAGTTTCTTTTGGCATACGGCACTGTGTGTAAGATATGAAGCTATATGAGATTAAATAAATTGACAAAGATCACATAGCTAGTAATAAGAATTAGAATTCAAGTCCTGAGGCCCAATGCAAAAATGCCAATATTTTTACAAATCTTCCTCTGATAACTGGAATTCTATGGCTAAAACTCTTTTCTCTGAGCAAAGGTACTCCTAGAAATTTAATATATTCACCTCCCAGAATACTTTTAACCAAGAGACATTTAATATCCAAAAAAAAAACCTGAAAAATATATTGACTGATTTTTATATGCCACATAATAGATCTAGGCATATTTACATGTAGTGAAATGCTCATTGTACATGGAAGTACTTATTAGATATTGTCCAAGAAGAAATGGATGAATTCAAAATATATTTTATCTTGTATGGTCTCAGATTTCCTTTCCTTAAAAGGAAAGATACTTAAGTAGATATAATCAGAAGGATATATACCAAAACCTTCAGTTGCCATAACCCTCTAACAAGATTATGTTTGTGAATGAGTATGTTCTTGATTATTATAGTTACTATTTTGTCTGTCGTCACTCCTGCACTTATTCTATAACTGTAATTTACTACCTCACCATTTTTTTCTGAGTAATTACTTCTCCGTATGTCTTTTGTAAGGCTTCCATTTATATCATGCTCTTCCACCATGCCTATGAGATGGGAATGTGTCAAAGCCTGGCCTAATCAAGATACTGGGAGATTGGTGTGTATAGAGAACAAATTAGTGCTGAGTAGACCAGCTGCTGTTGATGCCACACCCACGTTACTTTGTCCCCTCTCTGAGTTTTATTTAGGATACTATTGGCTAATTCCTGGTACACTGACCTCTTCCCACCCTAAGTACCCATGTCTCTCTGTTCCTCTACTGTGCTAATGAAAACTTGCTCAGCCTAAGTACAAAGCACCTATAAGAGCTGGGGATTGGGTACTCTCGGGGACAATACTCAGTCACTAAAGAATGGAAGTCAGTAGACAAATCTGCTCCTCTGGGAGAATTCTGGCATGGGGTAACTTGGAATTGGAGCATTCATGGTGTAACTTGGAAGGACCCCAGTGAGCCTGAACGCCAGGTGCCCAAAGTAGGAACTCATTAATACTCTATTGGTTCTTTTCTCAATTCTAATTGCCCTTTCCTTGCTTCCTCACATGTTCCAGAGAATCTACCAGCATCAAAAGCCTGTCTCAGGGTCTGACCCAGTACAGTCCTTTCCCCTGGGATTATCATTTATGAGCATGGAACCCAGAGTTCTGGTCAGCATTACTTCTATAATCTGAGAATTTGAAAACATGAGACTGATACATCACCAGCAGAATCCAAGACACAGAGGATTCTGAGGTTTGAGCTGCCCGGGATCCAGCCCACCTGGAAGTCAGCTACATTTTGACCTTGAACTCACCATTACTTGGTACCTGGAGCTTCAGATGGTTCTGAACTGGATTTCTGTGCCTTTAAATCAAAAGAGTCCTTGTGGAATGACTCTTCTTTTGGCTTATTTTGTTTGGTAATGTAATACCAAAAAAGAAAAAAAAAAGTAATACTAAAAGTAGCAGAATAAAGTTCTCAGGAAAAATCCATTGGAAATATCTTAGGCAGTGTCACCTTGAGTAGCCCATGTGGAGGCACAATCCACCTTTTCCCTCAGTATCAGTGCATACAGGCCTTCATGAAACAATGGACTCATTGAACCATGAGACCCACAGACAATCACACTCCCAAATGCTCTCACAGTGGTGAATGGCAGAGGGTCTTTCCTTTGTCAGCTCCACAAATCATCCAGACTCTTAAAATGATTTGGATGTAACTCTCATTTGGCCCCAAAGCTGTGCCCAGGTTAATGATTTGGAAAAACATGTCATCATCCATGTAATCTACAGAAACCAGAGGGCCCTGAATCACTAATTTCCACTGCAGAGCATTCACAAATCCTGCGTATTTCAAAAATGTTTGCATTATTTCTCACAAGTGTTTAAGTCCTGTGTAAATAGATGGCTTGTTTTGTCTGCTCCTAATAGTTGTAAAATTTGGAAATTGTACATATTGATAATTACAAATATTTACATTTATGAAGTAATAGGCTCTCCATTAAAAAATCTTTTACCTAAAGAGAAAGCTGGTTTAATCTTTCTGGAAACTTACTGTGGCTTTTTGTTTCCATGACTTTTTTTATATCCAGAGGTGTTCACAGATTGTTGGGTATCACTGGAAAGAAAAATGCAGAGAACCACAGAGTTCTGGAACCCCCTGCTCAGAATGGCTATATCTTCACAGACAGCTCCATGTCTGTGTCTTGAGGTTGGCGTCAAAAAACTAGTTCCAATAAAATGAATCCAATTCTCAAAAATATGCAGTTACTTTAAATAGTAATTTCATGTTTAGAAACCTAAGAATCCAAATTAGAGATTTGTATAGCTAGATGTAAGTATAAATAGTTAATAGTACTATTATAGTAATTATAGTATTAGCAGTACTATTCATGGTAAACTTGGGAAATAATTCAAATGTACAGTAATTGTTTAATAGTTATATTGTGGCTTATTCATATTATGAAAAGCTGCATCAATTTAAAATAATAATGTATATTTTATAGCAATGGGGAAAAGCTAGATCAACAACATAAATGAAAGAAAGAAGAGGTTATAAAAGACTATGAACAGCATGATCTCAATTTTGTAAAAATGGAAATTGTAACTCATGAAAATCAAGATGATCTTACACCAAAATATTAATAGGATTTTTGAGGAGTGATGGGGATTTATATTTGTATGTTCTTTGAGTTTTTCCAAATTTAATGAACATGCATTATCTTTATAATAAGAAAAGCAAAATAGAAAATGAAAAGTAATAAAAGTACAAAATGATATCGCTTAGGAAAGATAGTAAGGTTTGCCAGGCATGGTGGTGCGTGCTTGTAAGCCACAGCTTATGGAGTCATGGCTGGGTCTGGGGATCATGGTTTGTGTCCCACTCGGGGCAACACAGTGAGACCTAGTCCCCAAAAAAATAGCTGGGTATGTTGACATGCACCTGTAATCCTGGCTACCTGGGAAGCTGAGGCTGGGGATTGCTTGAGTCCATGGTACCCCAAGCAATGTGAGCCTGCAGTTCCATGGGCAAAAATTGAGAGACCTAGTCTCAAAAAAAAAAAAAAAAAAAAAGATAGTCAGGTGGGTCAACAGTCTCTTCCATGGTTTTTAAGTCACTCATTTAAAAAAATAGTACATGCCTAATATCTGTGAGTACAAGTAGAAATAGCAAGAGGTCTTAAAGGAACCAAGGTTCAAAATTTACTCTTGAGTTGTCCAGTGAAAGTTTTTGTAGTGGTAGAAATATTCTCTGGACTATCCAATGCAAATAACTATTGAGCACTGCGAATGGAGGCATTATGACTAAATACTTTAATTTTAATTATGAGTAGCCAGGTGTGGCTAATAGCTTCTGTAGATGAAAAGGCATATATAATGCACCAGGTCCTAGAAAAGTACAGAGATGAAGATATTAACTCTTCAGAAGAGTCTGAGAGGAGATACACTTTGGCAATGAGTCTAAAAGTGTGGTAGGAATTTACTCTGGCAGGAAGAGCATTGTAGACAAAAGATACTGCAGGGACCAAAGCAGTGTCATGACCTGGCATTTTTAAAACATCCTACTCTCCTCATAAAAAAAAAAAAAGAAAATAAAAAGGACTACTGCGGACAAAACTCATTTCCCATGAAAAGTTGGGCGAATATAATAAAGATCTAAATAAAATGCTTTTTTTTTAATGTCTCTAAGGGAGTAGCATCATGTTTAATGTACTTTCAAACCCACTTCCCTAAGGCAGAAGAGCTTTTAGTATGTGCCAGACACTGTGCTAGAAGCTTTCAGATGCTCTATCTTATTTACTTATCACAGAAAGCCCATTTTACTGAAGTTCACACACAGCTGACACGTGTCTGAACTTTAATCCAAACTTCTGACTCAGGTTGATTCTAAAGCTCTCGTCTCACTCACTGTATTTATGTTATCCTCCACCCAAGAAGATATTAGGACTGAAAATAGAAACACTTTAAAATAGAATGCAGACTAAGAGGTTGCGCTAAAAGATGCCAGGGCTTGTTTGTTTGTTTGTTTTAACTCTAATGGTACATCTCAGGGGACAATGACTATTTGAGTAGTTACTCTGGGTTTTTTGTTAGACTCTTCCAGGACATTACTTGATACTGTCTCATCTAATACAGCATCCTGTATTAGATGCTGTAGATAATTAAAACCAACAATACCAACTTTAGTGTCATTATTCCTGGCTGCCTGGGCCTAATTTACAATCAAAAGATCTTGAAACTTAGCTATATAGCCTGACAGTTCCTGGTGTAAAGGGTCTTAAATTTTGATGGTTTCACCATTTGTCTTTCAGAATCTTGTTCAGATCTGACTTAATAGCTTTGGTTAACGCCATCAACTGCCTATACCAGGAAGCTTACCTCTATCTGTTCCGCTCTACTTGTGGGACTTCCCGCTAGGTTTGCATGACATTAAACTTAAATTTCTTTTCCCAACTAACTAGGACAGTAACGGAAGGGCAAGGAAAAAAGGAACATTCAAGAGAAAAAAGACAATTTTCACTAACGCTGTAAACATCAAATACCAATTTTCTTGTATTCCATTATTAGAAATCTGTTTCTGATAAGGAATATATTTAAGAAACGGCTTCTAACCAGGCTAGTGTTTCTCATTTTGGGGCTAGGAAACTGAGCAGATGGCTAAGTACAGAAGACTTAAACTTGTATAGGAAAGCAAAAATATGCCACCCCCAAAATAAATCTTTGGCAAAACAGTGATTTCATAGGAGGGACTATGCTAGGTGGAGGCAGCTTTTGAAAAAAAAAAAAAAAAAAATATATATATATATATATATGTGTATACAAACTTCCCTTTTTAAGGGCTTCTATTTCCTTGTTCACAGAAGACTTCCTCCCTTTATCTCTTTTGCACAGAGAAGTCAGATCTTAATCTGCATACCTCTTCCTAATGTGCCTTCCCCATAAACTCTCTGACCTGACCTTTCTCTTTGTCTTCCCAATCTCCTTCGCTAAGTTATTTAAGATGTCTGAAACCACATGGCTAATTTCTCCATATATACAGGAGGTATACTTGTTTTATTTTTCAATCTTTTTTTTGGGGGGGGGCTTTTCTCTTATTGATCCATCAGTTGCTTGATTATTGACCAAGTAAGAACCCACAAAGGTTCTTGGACATCTTGAACATCTTGGACACTTGGACATCTGAAAGGAAAGTCAACATTTTATATATTAAGCATGTGCAGTTAGTAAAGCAAGGCTGCCAAAAGAGTGACAAGAAGGGGGAATAGTGAAAGGCAATATACTGTCACTATGGAAAATTAGAGATCTAATGTCTTAATTTTAGCATAATTTTTTAATAATAGTTTAAAGCATGGGATGGGTAAATAGAACATTATTATATTGTCCAAGACTATATCCTCTAAAGGTTTTTAGACAAGTTGCTGCTCTGCAGAGCTAGGAGATGGAAGCAATAAGACTTCAGGAAGGAGGTTTAGTAAGCCAAATATAGGCAGTTCAGATCCTTAATTAACTAAATTCATTTTTTCAACTCTAATCCTTAAAGAAAGACATTAAGATAGATGTAGGCTGAATGTTTCCTAATAAAAATAGTGTGTTAGGTGACTATCATCCTTAATTAGGGTAGTAGAATTTAGGGAATTATTTTAGAAATAATTTATGTACATTTTCACATAAATTTATAAACAGGACTGTGCTGACCAATTTTAGAAGTACAGTCCTTTCTTCCCTATCCCCCCTTCCTGACTTGGCTAACCTTCCCTCTCTCCACTCACATCAGTGGCTTAATTGCCTGCAAGTACCTTTAGATGTGACCTAATGTGTGCCTCTCCATTTTACTGACACCCACCCCCACACATACCATTTCATGGGGTCATATTATGCATACTATAATTGTCTGGCTTTTCTCAATAGCATATGAAAATCTGTCCATGTCAACTGTGTGATTCTAAATCATTCTTTTTAACAGATACAAATCATTCAATGCTTTATATACACTGCTGAGTTGTTGGGGATTTCCCCCTATTTTTATCAACTGTGCTATCATTAAACAGTCTTAGACCACGCTTTGCTAAATCTCTGGGATAGCTTCCTAAGAGTGGGATTGCTGGGTCAAAAGATGGTGTAGTTCTCTCCTCTCTTCCTTCTTTTAAAGAATAAATGCTGCTACACTTTATTTCTAATTTTCCAGTTGACCTTGGATGCTCACCTTCCCTCCCTGAACTGGTTCTCTCACTGGTACAGCAGGCCTGTGGGACTGCAGATGACCTTGAATCCTTTGCAGCTTGTTCTAGAATCTCTGCCTCTGCGCATGCACCCACTGCCCTGTGTTTTGCTGCAGTGAAGTGAGACTCATCATTACTGCTGACTCAAGGAAAAGCATCCTGCCTGTCTGAATCTTGGGATTTTGGACCTAATTTTGCACATGGACTAGTTCCCTAGCTAAGCCACAGATTTCCCAGCACAGACTTTTCTGAAATACTATGGTTAGGAAAGCTTGTCTGCTTTAGTTGGGGAGTGGACAATAAAGCTGATTATCAAGCCCTAGGTATGTCATTTATGTCAAGATTTATCTTGATTGAAACAAAAGGTGCCTCAAGGACACACTTGGAGCAATCTTTCAACATGTTTTCAGGATGCCCCCACCCCCAATTTTCTTTCAGTAAAGACTATTATCTATCATGCATCCCACCCGCTGAAGGAGGAGGAGAAAATATCGCACAGTGATTATCTACCCCTTTCTAGTCTGTGTATGCCAACCAGTATGAAACCTCTGGACCAGAGAGAGAGAAGAGTTTTATTTGCTAAGTCTGAGGGACTTCAAACAGATGATTTGTCCAGACCGAATAACAGCAATCACTTATTAGAAGCAAACCAGAGAGCCACCCCCAATGTCGGTATTTCACAAGCGTACTCATGGAACCCTAAAACAATCAACCCTCCAGGCAACTTAATATTCTTATTATCCCCTCATAAGTTCCAGAATTTCCCCCAAGGTCATTGAGCTAGGAGGTGGTGAAATCTGTCTGCAGAGCACACATTCTTAGCACAGAAAAACACTGCAGTGGATCAGGCAATAGTAGGCAAGTGGGACAAAAATACTGCATGACTTCTTGACTCCCTTGGAACGCTATCCAAAAACCCTTAAGTCCTTGTGTCCATTATCTGTGGAATTTTAGGTGTTTGTCATGACCAGGTCAAAGTCATATGAACACAAAAGGTGTGTCCATATCACACCCCACACTGTGCAGTGGACCAGAGGCAACACAGACCTGAGCTCAACTCTTTTGACTCTGCCTGCTGGCCTTAAGTAAATTTCTTCCATCTTTCAGTCCAAGGGGCCTGGTGGTAGCTACTCAGTCCCTACCCTTGCACAGTGGAAGCTAGCTGGTGCAGTAAACCTCAGATTAATACTGCAGCAGGGACGCCAAGCTCAGAAAGTGGCTTTCGTCTCCCTCCTCTCTCCTTATCTAGTGCAGAAGGGGCCAACTTGCAGCTACAAGCCCCCCACATCCCCCCTTCCTCCAGGTCCTCTCCTGCTTGGGTTCCAGTTTGTTCATGTTTTGGCACAAAAAGTGGCGTTAGGGCCTCCACAGATGGCTCTTTTTCTACAGAATACCCCACCGCCCCCTCTCAATATACACTGCCTGGTGGTCCAGGATTTTCAAAAATAGTTATTTATTTGCTTATCTGAAAGGGGGGGGGGCGCAAAGTGATCGAGGGCAAAATCAATTACTATTTTTCATCTTTGACAAAATAATTAAGGCCGTAACGACTGGCTAATTCCAACTGAGGCGCTGCAGGGTGATGGATGCGGATTTACAACCCTTTCCGCTGCAGATCGCGCAGGGTCGGATTATCACTCCGAACAGGCAGCCTGGGAGGGCGGGGGCTGAGGCCCGTGTCGGGTGGGCTTGTGTCTTTTTTTTTTTTCCTTCTTCTTCTTCTTCTTTTCTCTCCCTTACAGAGGCTCCACTCAGCACTTTTCCAGCGCTGACACACGTCCGCGTGCACGAGGAGCTGTCCAGGATCTGGCAAGGCCTTACGTCTCCACAGGCTCTCTGCGGCCCTTGAACTCCCAAACTCTCCTGACCGGCTGGGCGTCCCCTCCATCCCTCCTTTGAACTCCCCCCCTTCTCTCCTCCCCCCTCCCCCAGCGTTGAATTCCCAGCGACCGCCTCTAGGTAGGCCTCCCGCTCCACAGTCTACCTCCCACCTCCAGACCGCCCCTCCTTTCCCGAATCCTGCGGCTGGAAGTGGGGAGGGAGGGCGCTTTGGGAAACCAAAACCGCGCCTCCAACCCTCAGCCCCACCCCCGCCGCCGTCCGGGCGAGTCATCGCCTCTGAAGGGCCTGACGCGCCACCGGCCCCACGTGGAAACCCAAGTGCGCATTTGGCCCGGGAGGGCCTGAAACGTCAGGACGCGGGAGCCAGCGGGGGCTCAGGGCGTCACGTGGCGCTGGGCCTCAAGCGGGGGCGGCGAGAAGGCCTGGTGTACTCCGGGTCAGCGCGGCCTTCTAGGCTCCCGCCCCAGCTTGCGACGTCAGGGCGCCCCGGAACGTGGGCGAGGCGGGTGGAAGCGCCACGAGCTTGCGGCCCTTTGCGGGGATGGCTCAAGTGCAACGTGAAGAAACTGGTCAGAGCCTTTTCAAGTCGTGACTTGCCCGCTTGGCTGTCAGCCCAGGGACCCGGAGGAAGGCCGACCCCACCTGCGCTTTGTGGTGCGGCGGTTACGCGGCGGCCAGCCCTGCGCCGTGCGCTCCTGGCGTTCTGGTTAGAGGTTTTGTAAACTGGGGTTTGTTGGAAGAAGTCCCCCGAGGTCCCCTTTCACAGCCACCCCCCAGGAAAGCTCCCCAGAGCAAAGTGGCGCCCCGCCGGCCTTCCTCCAGCCGGCGCCCCCGCCGCCCTGTTCCACCCCCGTCGCCCTCGCTTCCCCCTTCGTGGCCCCTGCGCTGTTCTCGGGCTGAGCTTCCCGGCGGAGGCGGCCGGCTCCCGCGACGGCGTGCGGCCAGGCTCGGCAGAGTCCCCGAGGTCGAAAGTGACTTTGGGAGATTTTCAAAGATTGTTATCAAAGCTAAATAGAGTAACTCATGAGACGCGCTGGCACTTGGGTCCAGACAGAGAACTTCCTGGGTGTTAACTACCCTGAGACGCGGCCTGAAAGCCGCACAACGGCTGGAAAGGAGGGCTCCTTCCATCAGCGTACGGACCGTAGGTCCCCAGCCGCTGCCCTCACAAGAGCCTGGCGGACGAACCTCCGAGCGGAGGCATCCAAGCTTGTCCAGGCAGCTCGGAGGGGGGGGGGGGGGAGGCTGCGCAGTGCCCCGGGCGCCCACCGCAATCTGCCACGGCAGCTCCGCCTGCGGCCCCACGCCATTGTCTTCCCGCCGCGTGGGGACTGCCCAGGCGCGTAAGAAAGCGCCGACCCAGAGGCAGTGGGCCGGGCTGCGGGCAGCAGGGAAGAGACTGAGTGCTTTCTGTAGCTCCCCATCCCGGAGGCCAGGAGTTCCCCTAGCTAGGGCGGCCAGGAAGAGGAAATGGGAAGCCCTTTGCTAAGAATCGCCTTTTAGTCTCCAAACTACATCTTCTTCGTAAAGATGTTTTCCGTGTCTTATGTCTATAACCATTGTTTGGGACAAGAGGAAAGTACATCTGTTTAACTCCCACCCCTCACCCCCAGGTCCACCCGACACCGCCACAGAACGGTAGAATGCCCTCCTGTGCCTTCCTGGCTGGCCAGCTCTGCTCCTGGTTGCGACTCATCATAATTTAGGGGGTCTGTACGAACTCATATTTCCAAATCAGACCTGATTTTTGTTGAATTTTTATTGAGAGGGCTATGAAGAAAGAACGAATTTCCTTTGATTTTTGAAAGTGACCTAAGACCCAGGTCAGTGTTGGAAATAATTTCCTTCTTACATCTCTAAAGTATTTTTCAAAGGACCATAAGCAAAACCATCATTTTGCTCAAGAGTTTCTATTAATTGAGTTAATAGAAATAATATAGGAATGCAAGCGCTAGATCTCCATTTTAAAGCAAAAATCCAGGATGGCTCTAACACGGGGTGGGAAGGGCTGTATCTGAAATCCGCATACAAGCTGGTGGGAAATGCAAGACCCGAGTGCACCAGAATCTCAGGTCAATGGCACTATGTGCAGACCCTCGATTGCTTTGGGGGCAATATTGCAGAATCCACCGCCTGCAGATTTGGAGAGGCAGCAACGGAATTTAGTGGAAGAGAACGACGGAAACATCACAGTGATTTAACTCCTTCCCCCGCGTCTATCTCCAAAGCCCAAACCTCTTGGTTGACGGCTGCGTCTCGCCTTGGGTGCATTGGGACGTGTCCCTCTCATGTTTCTCTTAATTAGGAGGAGGCCAACTTCCCTCATCCCCCAGCCGGCTTTGGTTTAGTAATCAGACCCACATGAGTCACGCTGAGCACGCAGCCCCCTCTCGCCCCAGCGACAACTGGTCAGCGTACTCTCGGTTGTTGTCCCTTTAAAACTCGAATCCAAGGGGGTAATGATTTATCAAACTTGTATTATCAAGAAAATGTCAAACGAAGGGCACCTTGCTTTGCACTGACGCAAACCCGGCCTTTCCCAAGGAGATATAGAAAGCGCCTCTCCTGCCGGAGCCAAACCTAGTCTTGTCAATAGCGGATTTCACTCTCTACCGGTTCAATCTGTTGCCCGTGTTAGATATGGTGAGTGTTTGCTTTTGTTCTTTTAAGAGTAGAAGGGAACGTGGGGGTAGGAAGGACGGTTTCGTTTGGATGTTTCTTTTTACGGGGTTCTGTGTGTTTTGAAAGGAGGGGAGCGCAGTTCTCGAAACTGGAGGTATTTCTACTGGTGAGCTTCACCTGTGATCGGAGATCGCTTTCAGGAGCTGTCCAGCTAAGAGTGCCTAAGAGGTTGGAGGAGTCATTCCTACTGCGCCGAACTGGGAACTGTCCTCGGTGCTGAAACTCCAGATGCTGGTGTTGATCGCAATCGCCGTAGTTCTTGAGGCCATTGAGACAGGAATGCTGGCTGGACTCAGAGTACTTAGATTTGGTGCATAATAAGGTTTTCTGATCTGTGCATTTGAGAAGAAGGTTAGGTGAGAGGTGCATGCAGTTGAGGTAAAGGTAATGTGATTATTTTTATAGGATAGTAGAAATTAATGGTGCTACTATTTAGCTAGTCCTGAAAGATACAGAGAGAAGAAAGTGAGGGGAGAAAACTCCCCCTGGGAGTTCTTTTCATTGGAACCTCAATTAGGAGAAACCAAGCAAAAATTAGTGGTGAGTTTTGGTCCCCGAGCAAGAGTAGGGGCATGGAGGTTATTAGACTCCCGTGAAGAGTTATTTCCAGGCGAGAGTTGGGGGTATCAAAAACTTCCAACATTCTGTTACATATCTGAGAATCTAGAAGTTCTTGTAGGTTTTGGAAGATAGCAAACCTAGTTATCATCTTGTGTTTCTAAGTCTAGTTTATTATTGCTGCGGTGGAGCTTTTGTTGTTATTTTCATTGTGATCTGCGTGTCTGCCATTGCTACCTGGCAGGCTCGGGTAGGTTTTGGAGCACCGAGATTTGCACAACAGATTTGGCCTCAAATGATAGCAGGTGCCATGCCATCAGCTTTGTGGCCTCAGCTTGTCTATTGCTTATAAGGAAAAAAAGGAATGTGCATTGTTGAATGACAAAGGAAATGGGGCGGAAAATTAAAGAATCTTTCTACAATGGTGATGGGGACGTGGGTACCCTACAGCCGTGATGTGATGTGAAATCCAAAGAGGGCGGGCACTCATGACTGTAGGGCTATTTCCACCCTCCCCACATGCAACAATCATTTATTCTTATTTTCTTAGTTCACCATCCATCAGGGAAGAGCATATTAGCTTCTTTGTGAATTCTGGTTATTGACCAGATAGACGAATTGAGAAATACTGACCGCAGTTTTTCTTGGAGAAGGAAAAAAAAATGCAGATGCACATTCTAATTTGTCCCCTAGATATTGTGTTCGGACCTGAATTGTGAGCAGGTCTCCATGTCGATACAGGTATTGAAGCTGCTGTGACTTCTTTTCTTTTCTTTTTTGGCCGAATTTCACGTTGTGTTTGCAGGATTGCGGTGCTCCCAAGGAAATGAATAAACAACCAGTCAACAGCCTGGAAGCGGCTGTGGCCCCTGGCCACCACACTGGCCCATGTGCGCCCAGGACAAGCCCGGAGCAGGAGCCTCCCGCTGTCGCCGCCGCCGCCGCCGCCGCCGCCGCCACCGCCGCCGTGCCGCCGACGCCGCGTGTACCCCGGTCGGTTTCCACTGGTGCCCAAACTTTCCAAGCCCACGACTCACGAGCCTGCGAGGCCGAGCGGCTGGGAGTGGGGGCTTGCAAATTCAGTAGCCAGCGGGCACCGGTGGCTTCCGCCGCTTTGCGGGACTGGAGCGAGTCGCACGACGCTCAGGGTGCCCCTCCTTCTGCAGGCTCGGGGCCTGGCAATGCGCTGCATTGTAAAATTCCGGCCCTGCACGGCCCGGAGGGGGATGCTAACGTGAGTGTGGGCAAGGGCACCCTGGAGCGGAACAATTCGCGAGCCGTGGGCTGGGTGAATATGAGCCAGAGCACCGTGGTGCTGGGTACGGATGGAATCACGTCGGTGCTCCCGGGCAGCATGGCCACCTCTACCGCCCAGGTAAGCAGGTCTCTTCTGCCCGTGGTGTCTCCAGCTCCCCAGCAAAGTGAGGCGAGTTGGGTCGTGGCGGGTGCACGTGTGCTGATGGGGAGACTGGTTGGCAGTGCCAGGTAATGGATGCGGGAGGTAGCTTCGGGGCTTCTGGAAGCTCGCACTTTGCTGGGGTGGCTAGTTCAGGGCTTGAGGGCTGCAGTGACCCTGCCAGAGGCATGGTGACCTCAGGAGTTGCCCTGCCTGCCCCTTCCTTCAGGTGAGGTGGCAGCTTGAGTGCAATTTCAGTAGGTAGCTGAGGTAGATAGATTGCTACCCCATTATGCAGCTACCCCTTGTCGATGGGTCTTTTCTTACTTAAATTTATTTTCTTAATCAGAAAATGAAAATGCAGAAGAAAGTTCTAGCTGAGAGAATCATTTAAATGTTGTAACCTTGGAAGCGCAAGTTGCCAATTACCACATGAGAACTCAATTAGTGGGAAGTGGGTTCAGGTGAGGTCACTTTGGAATCTTAAATTGCAGGGCTTGTCTTTTTCCTCTGCGCTTCCAAAATCCAGTATTCAGTTTGTCACTAGGTTTTTGTATTTTTATTCTTCAAGAATTTCTCTCTCTCTCTTTCTCACCCTCTCTCTCTCTCTCTCTCTCTCTCTTGCTCGCTCCAAGCTCTCTGCAAATCTGGATCCACTGCTGCATATGGTGCTTTATATTCTATTCATCCAGAAATATGAAAAATGCAGAACAAATTCCAAATCCCTGGTTAAAGACAAGGCAATGGTTCCTCATGCCCCCTCTCCCAAACAGGCTTTTGTCTTCTTCTACCTCCCTACAGTCTTTTTTCCTCTTCTGATCTTTTCTCTCCTCTGTCCTGTTTCACCTGCTTCAGCAGTTCCCTTTCCATTGCCTGGCTTTCTGCTATCTCTTCTCCTCTCCTGGGCTCAGGGCTGAGTGTGTATCCAGCAGCGGCTTATTCCAATGTGAAATTTGGGGTATATAAAGCCTTTCTGTTCTTGGTCACTCTAGTGTTTGCACACACACACACACATTTGTACTTTCCACAAGTCCACACAGAGCAGACATTCAGCTGTTAAAATAATCAGAAGTGGCAGACATCAACCCCCCCATACCCACCCCTTTGCTTTGCGGTCCACTTCTTGTAGCTTTGGGCTGTAAGCAGTTGCCTTCTCTAATGGCACGTGTACAATAGTGTGGCCCTGGGTGGAGGTAGACAATTTCTTCCACATGCCTTGCTTAATCTCTGCACTGCGGCAAAAGGAGGTGGAACTCTCACCCTTTTCAGCCCAGGAAGAATGAGGATGGGGTAAGGTGGGGTGGCAGAGGGAGGGAGGGAGAAGAAGAGGGATGTTAAAGATGATCAGTAAAGATCAAGCCCTGTGATTGCCTGCTCTGATGATTGACTTGCTGACACCCACTTCGGTCTTCCTTTTCTTTTCTCTAGACTTCCTCCCCCTCCTGCCAACTGCTTCTTTATCTTACACAGACCTAGACAGGGTGAGACACATCAGGTTGCTAGAGTAGTGGGTGGAGAGTGACTGAGGAAGTGGCGGCTTGGGTCCCTGGAAGCTTTATGTTCCAGTATTTTGAGTAGCTTTACCTCCCAGCTTTCTCAGCTTTCTCTGCATTTCAGAATCAGGGAAGCCCCCAAAACAAATAGACTGCTGGAGCTAGGTTCAGGGGACTGTAATTCCAAGCTCTGCATTTTACAAATGGGTACATGGACTCAGGATAAAGTGTCTTCCTGTGGTTATTATGCAAATGATTGGCAGTAAAGAGCAACTGCTCTAGGAGACCAGAATACAATGCTTTGGTTACTGTGTCTCTGATCAGACCTATCTTCTCAGTTTTCTTCTTATTTAAACCCCATTGTCTACTTCTTGCCCATACCCCTTGCCCCTGAGCTGAAATTAGCTATCTAGGCAGGTTCTGCAATAAGCTCTGGTAGAGAAAGTGAGGCAGGGGCTTTGGCTGGCTTCAGGCATTGCAGCTCTCTCTGAGTTTAGTATAGACTCCAAAGAAAGAAAGGGCAGGGGTGTGTGGAGGGCTCTTTTATTTGATGGAAGGGAGTGGTTGGTTAGGCATCTGCTTGCTGGGGTCTCTAGGCATGATACCAGCCTGCTTGCCAAATGAACTCTTGGTTGGGGATGGAGGGATCTGCTTGCAATCAACCGACATGTTCAAGGTTTGGGGAAAGCTGCTTGCTGGTGTGCCCTGACTGCAGAGTGTGGGGGGAGAAAGGGGTCAGGCGTCTCTTCAGGATGGATGCTCAGATCAGAATTGGGAGTTGCTTGCTGAAAGACTCTCAGTGCAGGGGTGAGGGGTGAGGGCCCTGCTTGTAGATGCATCCTCTCTTCAGAATTGGGGTTCTGCTTGCCATTGCATCCTCAGTTGAAAAGTGGGGGCCTGCTTGCTGGAAAAGACCCTCAGCAGGGGGGGGAGGGGCAGAACGGGGCCTGCTTGTGGACCTACCTGGGCTGTTATCCGACAATGTGCTTTTCCGCCCCCAGGAGGACGAGCAAGGGGATGAGAATAAGGCCCGAGGGAACTGGTCCAGCAAACTGGACTTCATCCTGTCCATGGTGGGGTATGCAGTGGGGCTGGGCAATGTCTGGAGGTTTCCCTACCTGGCCTTCCAGAACGGGGGAGGTATGGCTTTTCCGCTCTTTCCGCCTGTGGCAGGGCGGGTGGGCACTTTCGGGTTGGGGGGTCCCAGAGCTCCTGGAAGGACCCAGGCAGGGAGGCTCAGGGCAGCCTCCTCACACTCGAGCTTCCATCCTCTGCAGGCATCTTGTGAAGTCAGATGTCTACCTTAAGGTAGACAGTAGACCCAGGACACTTTTTTGTCTGGAGATGGAGCCTGGGGAAGGGCAGCTCCTTCCATCCCCCATTGGCCCAGCTTGGAAAGCTGGGTCCCAAGCCAAGTGACCTGGATGTAGGGAAGTTCAGACTGTGATAAGCTGAGAAGAATTCAGGTGTAACTTGAACCTATACAACTTTAAAACGAGAGTTGTGCTGTCCTGGGCACCTGAATTAAGGACATCTTAAGAGATCTTGATTTGGAGATCTGACAGAGGAGCCCACAGAAGAGAATTTGGGAAGGCACTAGGTGGTAAAACACACAGAACCCGGGTGAACCCAAAGGGCTTAGGGCAGCTGCTAAGGGGAGTCCCTCAAAATTCCCTTGGATGGATTTTGATTTTAGCAAAGTCATTTAGCTGAAGTGGGGTTTCAATTTTATTTGATCCCAACTGGGAGGAAGCAGTCACTTTTAAAAGAAAACTGTTTCTGAAATGGGGAGCACTCCAGATAGCAAGTGCCAATTGTGGGGCTTCTAGGACACTGTGGACCAACTGTGTACCCACAGACTGTGGGGAGAATAGTGCTAAGCCTGAGTGCTCAAGTTTCCCTTTGCTTGACCTCCTTTCCCTGAGGTACCTTGGGATTTTCCTCCCCACCTTTGAGGACAAGTGCCCCACCAGGCTAAGAATTTTTACCTAGGTCTCCCTCCCACAGCATCTCAGCTGGATCAAAGAGACCAGAAATGTGCCTCTTGCCCCATCAGATTCAGCTTAAGTTTTGTTTTTATCTCTCTCCCCCTTCCACTCTAAGGGGAGTTGCTACACAGGTGCAGCACCAGGGAAAAATTTATTACTGTTGCCCTGCCCCTCCCCCCCCAGAGTAGAACATATTTACAAGTACTGATGAGGAATGAAGAGTGAATAGCAATTGAGGTGCCCTGGAGACAGGATGTCCGCACAAATATAGACACATGCCCTTTGGGTTTCTGTTTGGTTTTCTGCGAGTAATCTCCACTCCACTGGGTATAGGATGTGGGGGATGTTCCAATTCCAGGGATTGGAAGAGGGGTGGGTGTCCCAGGTGGGTTGGGGGGTGCGTTGCAGGCAAAGTTCTGACTAAAGGAGGCTGGCAACAAAAATGAGAGCAATTGACTTGCTTGGGATCTAGCAAAGCTGCTGGCTGTGCTGTGCAGCCAGAAGTTCTGGGCTCCCCTCAGAGGCAGGCACGGGGTGGGGCAGGCAGCCTTTTCCCGCACTGCGGCTTGCCTGCAACCCTCATGTGGGATAGCAAGCTGGCCTCTCCCGGCCCAGGAGCAGAGGGAGGGATGCACCATCTCCCTCTCTCTAAAACTTTGTTTAGGCAGGAAGTTGGGTGGAAAGTGAACAAAAAGGCTAGATTAGAGAGAGACCAGCTTTCTGTCTTTCCAGCAGAGTGTTCTGGGCTCCAGAATCCCTAGTCCCCATTTGGGTTTGACCAGGCAACAGTCTTCCTGGTTCAAATCTTTTCAAAGACTAGAGCTAATGTCCCAAGCTCCTCCAAATATGGCAAAGAATCCTCAGCTAGTCTGTAAGGCCTATCAGCTATGGTGGCTCTAGGCTGGGCATTCTGGAGAATAAAGAGATGAAGGGTCAATATCAAGGGCTCAAAATTCAGAGGAGACAAGACACTGATGTAAATATTGGCAAGTGTCTTGGGAAGTACTGAGAACAGAAGGAAACTTCTTAGAGGAGGAAGCATTAGTGTTGACTGGAAGGAAAGGAAGGGACTTCATATTTGGAGGAGGAAGTTGAAAAGTGCATGATGGCTGCAGTGGTGGGGGAAGGATGGGTCTGGTGGCTATTGGTCTGGCAGAGCAGAGCCAACCATGGTTGGCAGAAAGATTGCAAGTAACTCAAGTTATTATAGAGAAAGATTCTTGGAGTCTAACTTAGCAGGTATTATTGGAGGGCACAAGTGCCAATAAGATTTCATGAAATCTGACTCTTGAGTTGAGTCAATGGTGTGAATTTGTTGAATGCTAGAGGGCTTAATTTGTAGACACTGAATAAAATAGTGAGAAAGAAGAATAAACTCCTATCAGTATATGATCCCGAGTGCCTTATCCTGTGGGGAACTGAGAGAAGGAAGGTGTTTGCACTTTTTTTTAAAGGGAGGGCCCTTTAGAGGGTGCCTGCTGTTGAGCTGGAATAGTAGAAGCTTCCCAGAAAAGCAGAGGGAAGCAGCTCCCAACCCAGAGGGTGAAGATTGGCCAAGCTCTGTCTCAATCTTCTGGGCTCTCACCTCCCACTCTCTCTTTCCAAGGTGCTTTCCTCATCCCCTACCTGATGATGTTGGCTCTGGCTGGGTTGCCCATCTTCTTTCTAGAAGTATCACTTGGCCAGTTTGCCAGTCAGGGGCCAGTATCTGTGTGGAAGGCCATTCCAGCCCTACAAGGTGAGTCTACTCAGCCTCCCAACCTCCTCACCCTACCCTGCCCTCAGGAACCATGAGGCTCCAGGGAGGGAAACTTGCTTTTGTGATCTGTAGAATATACTTCTTTCTTCTCTGACCTGGTCATTTTCACATCTGGGGCCCCCTGAAGATTAGCATAAGTTCTCCTCTGACATTGTTCACTACCAGGGAGAATGCCTCAGTCTCCCTCTAGACATGGAAGCAGCTCCTCTCCTACTCTGTGTACCTGTAATGGAGACCCAAGACCCTGTGCTCCACTCTAAGAATTCCATAGGGTTTGGGATAGAATGAAAATCTGGAATTTTTGCTTCTGCAGGCTGTGGCATCGCAATGCTGATCATCTCCGTCCTGATAGCCATATACTACAATGTGATTATTTGCTACACACTTTTCTACCTATTTGCCTCCTTCGTGTCTGTGCTGCCCTGGGGTTCCTGCAACAACCCTTGGAACACACCAGAATGCAAAGATAAAACCAAACTTTTATTAGGTAAGTTTGACTGTTCCTATTTTAGATGGGTGTGTGTGATTGTGTGTGTGTTGGAAGGCTTCATTCATTCATTTATTCATTCAGTAAAGATAAATTGAGCACATAATATATTTGAAGACCCAATTCTAGGTACTGGGGCACATAGGTTTTTAAAAATGCCAATTATCCTTAGTTCTGACATTTAAGGAACTCATGACCCAGAGTAAGAGTAATTAAAATATTTTTTGCCTTTGCTCATGAACACCTAGTGTGTTTGTTTAAAATGCAGATTTATGGGCTTAGCAGTAGTCTGATTTATTAGGTTTGGGTGAGTTTGGGCAATATGTCTTTCAGTAAGTTCTCTAGGTAACTCTTATGCCTGGTAGAATTTGAAAAATGATGAATTCCAGGGTTCTAGTAGAATAATGTAGTAATCCTGGACCTGTATTTTATAAAATACTTCTGAGTACATTAATCAATGTGAAAACCAACACATACATGGAAGAAGTTGTAGAAATGTGTGGGGTGCAGTAGACAGGAGAGCAGTCTGCCTGGGGTATCAGGGAATGTTGTTGGTGGAAAACCATTTCAAGACTAGGTCTCAGATCCTTGGGGACTTGAAGATTTAGAGGAAATGGTCAGCTTATTGAGTCAAGGACAAGAGCATGCCTACAAGGAGTAGGGTAGATGTGTCAATAAGGCTTTCTGGTCTACCAGGTAGACATCTCTGCCCCAACTGTGTGTGTCTGGATCAGGTAGCTCTTCCTCTCTGGAATTCAGTTTTCCTCATTTGAAATATAGACATAATAACAATTTTCACCCTATTCCCTTTACAGGATTGCTGTAAGGAAAAGCAAAGGATATGATAGTTTTTACAAAAGTAGAAAATCCAGCAACCAGAAGGAACTGATAACAGATACCTTTTAAGGCTCTGGTCATTCTAGTAGGTGCCAATAAGGCAGTAGTTTCTTCTTCACCTGGCAAATCTTCTGTTCCTCTTGAGATGAATCTGTGCAGAATGCTATGATCTCTGTTTGAGTGATTGAGTCTTAGTGTTCACCCTAAGTCTGCTCTTTCCCCTAATTGGCTGCATGCTGCAGAACTAGGCCATTATCTAATCCCTGGAGAGTGTTAGGAGAGACAGATGAATTCTTCCTTCCCACACCCCCAGAGAGGTTTATGCCTAAAGGTCGGTAATTCACAAGGGAGTATTTTTACATTGCTGAACATGTACATTTGTTCCTGGGCAAGTCTCCATCTAGAGAGGCTTTGGATTGAATTAGAGAGCTGCAACCAAAAACTTGTGCCCATTCAATTCAGACCCTGTGCAGCAGAAGTGTTCAGGATTGGAGCATGGGAATTGATGGGGGTTCACAGCTGGGAGGCTGTGACCTGGAATGAGTGTTCCTTAGACTCTCTGGGCCTCACTTTCCTTGACTTTACAACCTCTATATTGATGGATTACTAGGAGCATAACTAATCAAAATACGACTTAGTGTCCTGCCAGACAATTGAATCAGAATGTTTGGAGATGGAGTCTCAGAATCTGTGTGTTTGTGTGTGTTTTTGAGACTAGGTCTTGCTATGTTGCCTGGGGTACCACAGATTCAAGTTGCCCGGGGTGCCACGGACTCAAGCGATCCTCAGTCTCAGCTTCCCACGTAGCTGGGATTACAGGTGCCCACCACAGCACCCAGCTGCCTTTTCGAGACTGGGTTTCACTATGTTGCGCAGGGTAGTCTCAAAACCGGGAACTCAAGCGATCCCAAGCCTCTTGCCTCCCAGTGCTTGAACAACAGGCATGCGCCACCATACCTGGCTAGAAACTGTGTTTCTAAAGTATTTCATGGGCACCAAGGATAGGAAGCACGAGGTTGCATTTGCCCACATCACTTAATTAAGCTGCCCTTAATCAGTTTTGAAATGGAATGTCCCACTGTCTTTGCTTGACTGTCCCTTTCAGCTCAGGGGTCATTGTCTGCCAATGAAAGAATTCCACGTGCAAGCTGTTTACAAATTCACAACCAACTATCAATCCCAGAAAGGTGCCCCCAAATGGGAGCCATGTTATGCAGAGTACATTTTCTGGGACATGGAGTGTGGAATGCAGAAATACCTCAAGGTCATCCCAGAGTCCTGATTCTCATTTCCAAACTGAGCCTGGGAAGAAAGTCACTTTGTAAAGGAGTGTCTGTGGGCAGAGGAGTGTTGTCTGGTTCAGGCTTTGCTAGAAACTTCACTGGGACTTCCTCTGGGACCACATGCATCAGCAGATTGCAGGAGGGAGGTGGTTTAGAAGCAGCATTTGCCTCTGCTAACATCCTTCATATTTGTGCAGCACCTTAATACTTCATAGTATGTGTCACTACACAACAAGCATTTGTTAAACCCATTTACACATATAGCTCATATTGACTAAGACGAATAACAGACAAACATGGGGAAATCCTCACCATATCATGCTAAATGTCAAAGCCAGGTACACTGTATGGAATCTACTATTATGGCTCTTTTACAGGGAGGGAAAAACAGGAGCTCAAGGTCATAAAGGTAGTTCTGTGATAAAACTAAGATTTAAACCCAAGTTTGCTCCCCCACCACAAGACCATGGTCCTAATCATCATTTGAAACTTTTCCTTACTTATAAAGCAGCTTCGTAAAAGTTGGCTCTGTTGTTACTAATAAGAATCATATGAATTCCAAGAAGCAGGGGTCATGGTCACATTTTTTGCAAATTACAGAGTAGACTATCAGCTCAGAGAGGGTCAGTCTGTAAGTCACAAGTCAAATCAGTTTTTGGATTTGGGTTCTCACTTATTCAGGGTTCATGAGGAGTCTTTGGTCCAGAAGGCTCCATGATGCCAGTCCCAGCAAAAGTGACATCAGTTCATGTGATCCCTGGAACTAGTGTTTGTAGCTGAGATTTTATGGGGTAGAAGGAAAGCTTGTCAGAACAGGAGTTTGACTTAGATTCTATTTCTTGGAATGGGAGAGTTAGGGGGTCAGGTGAGAGGTAATCAGAAATATAGGTGTGAACAAAATAAGATTGTTCATGTCAGTCACATTTATGGTATTAGAAAACACTAGAAACACTTAAGCGCATAACAAAAATTTAAATTATTGACTAATTCATTGGCTCAGATAAGTGATAGTGCATCCATAAGATGTCATCATTAAAAAGGAATGAATAAATTAGAAATGAATATTTAAAAGACACAGAGAAATGCCGACTATATTAAGTTAAATGTAGAAGCCAGGTACAGATATATAGTATATATAAATATATATGTAAACATATATATTAACTAACAACATGTACATAGAAAAATAGAGGAAAGTGATTCACAAAATGTTAACCAAGAGATTTTGGACCATTTTTTTTTCTTATTTACATTTTATATAGTGGGTACACATTATAGTCAGTATATGTGCACTCACATATATATTTTATAGGAACTGAGCACTTCAACAAGGGCAGGAAGATGGTTGGGGGCACCCCTGGTCTTGTGGCATTTCCAGCCTGATTTGCAGTAACCCAGGAAACAAGAAAGAACAAAGATATTATGCTGCTAAGTCCACAGTCGATTGGTGCAGACCATGAAAACTATGTGCACTCTGGGCAAAGGGAGACAATGGACATTTTTCACTCTGACTACTCCCTGGGAGCACGTGGACAGACTGGACAGACCTTTCTCCTTAGCCAGCACTTTAGATTTTGTGTTGGTTAAAAAGTGAGGTGTCACCTCCCACTTTTCCTTCGTGCAGTCCTTCCACCTGTCCTTTCTATGTTATCTGCACGCGAACATGTTCTATTATTGGGGCCAGGCTCTCTCCTGTGGAAGCGTTGATCCTTTTAGGGGTTTTGGGATGACAGAAGAGGTGATGAGGCAGAGACTTGGTAGTCCTGCTGCTTTGTCCTTGGAGTCTAGGCATCAGAAAACCCCGGTTTTCTCCCAACTGGTCACTGGAGAGAGGCTTGTTTTGAGAATGGGAAAAACTCCTTTTTCTAGTGCAGTGTTCCACAAACAAGCCTCCAGACTCCCCTTCTGCCCTCCAGCCCCATAACCACCCTACCCTGTGATCATGGGCACCCGATCCCCGGAGAGAACAGGGGGTGTCTCTCCCACAGTTCTTCCCAGCACTGCTAAGGGCTTAATCCCTGGGACCCTGGCCTCCCATGGAGATTCCAGGGCCCCATAAGGCTCCAGCCCCAGGGAAAAGCCCTAACTCTGTCCTTGGGAAGAGGCTGGGACCGCTCAGGTCTAAGGCGGAAGTTGTAAGAGAGCCCGTCTTTCTTAGGGAAACTCAACCTTCCAGATATCTCTAATGGAAAACGGCTAATCCATGTCCTACCAAGTGAGACCAGTGACTATCTCGTGAAATTAGGAGCTAGCTGGGTCATTTAAAATGGCAACAACGCAAATACCATTTCTATTTCTGGAATGGCTAGATTTTCATTAGAACTTTAATTAAATGATGCCTTTTCTCCCCAGTCTTTCATGGACGTTCATTTATTAATAATTGCCAGAGTAAAGAGAATCCCATTCCAGCGGTTTCCAATTTAGCAGGATCATTATCGCTGTTCTTTGTTCAGGGTTGCTGGGCCGAGGAGCTCTCTGATTAGCCGGTCCGCCGTAGCTCCGCGGGCGGACCTGAAGGCGCGGTGCAAAGGGAAGCGCGCTTCCGCCACCCAATGGTGGGAAAGGGTATTGCAGGAGAGGAGAGGTTGCCCGGAGCCCTGCTGCAGTGCAGCAGGAAAGGCGTGACCTTCTCCTGCTGCGGCGAGCGGGGATGGGGACGTCAGAGACGCTCTCTAGGGAAGTGGCCCGCGTGCTTCGCGATTGCTGCCTGGGAAGCAAGCTGTTTGGCATTTGCTCTCCGCTTGGCAGTCTTTTCAGTCTTAGGACATGGACGTAATTTCTGGCAGGAGGGAGAGAAATAATTTGTGTCCTTGCTAACAGAAAGGGATACATGTGGAAGGTGCTTTAATTGTCTTCATTCAGGCTGCTGGGGGGAGATCAAGTGCTTCTTTAGTAAATATGATAGTTATTAGGTCAGACTCACACACTATTCTGGTCCATAGAGTCAGCTTTGCCACGGTTGTTGCAAAGCCTTGGTCTAAAGAACTGCTGAGGGAGGGGATTCTTTTAACTTTTAATATTAATCCAATGTTCTGAGGACTATGTGGGAGGCAGGAATTTATAGCTAACAGTGGGACTGTGGAAGGTGATGTTAAGGGTGATAAAAAAGTCAAACATAAAAAAGATAGAACGAAACCACCATGCCCCACCAAAAGGTGTAACATGATGATTGATGATGGCTAAACTTTGTTGAGTTCAATTATGTACTAAGCATTGTATGAAATCTTTTCATGCTCTCACTTGATTTGATTCTCAACAAACTTGTGAAGTAGTTTATAGCAATATGTAATTATACCATAGATAAGACATCAGAAATTGAAGACTTGGACAGATAAGGAATTCATCTAATTTTTCAGTGCTAGTGCATTTCCTGAAACCACAGTCCTCTCTATTTTGCTATTCCATAGTGGGTGGAAAGCAGTCATCCACTCCCAGATCTAGATGGCATGTCTCTTTTTGGGGGTGGTGGTGGTGGAGTAGTGTTTAAAAACAACCTGACCTATTTCCAACATTCTTATTCAATTCATGCAAATACCCAGGTTCTCTTCATCTTTTGCCAAAACACCTTATTGCCACCTTGTTAAGCTTTTCTCATTTGCATCATCTGCTTGGTGCCTGAAGGTGTTTGAGTTTATGATTCTTGCTCTCTGTTTAACACTAGAGTTGCTACAAACATGACCTCCCAAGAAAGGTGTCTATTTGCCTCCTGGTTCTGCTGTGTGACCTTGGGAAGCAAATGTACCTTTCTGAGTCCTGTTTTCTTTATCTTTCTATACATGGAGACAGTGACAGTATCTACCACATAGGAGTGATATGAGACTTAAATTAGTTCAAGCATATAAAGTACTTAAAACTGTACATGGATAATGTCATATAACTGTTATTTTACTTTATAAATTACTATCCTCTGCAATCGGTATTATTCCATTTATCGTATCTTTCAAGAGATCAATATTTATAAAGCATTTAGAGAAGTATTGTAATATGACCAGAACGACTTTAGCTTTTCCTAGTTAAAATGATGGTAATAGTATACAGGTTCCAGATTTTATGAGGATTTCACAAGATCATAATTGTCCAGCACAGTGCTTGACATATTAAGAGTCACAGGATTAACTTTCTCTCTCCAATCCAGTCTAAGTCAGGCTTTCTCAACTTCAGCACTATTGACATTTTGCACTGGTTCATTCTCTTTTCAGGAACTGTTCTGTGCATTGTAGGATAGTTAGCAGCGTCCTTGACCCCTTCCCACTTGATGCCAGTAGTGCCATATGCTCCTGACTTGACCACTAAAAATATCTCTAGATATTGCCAGTGTCCCCTGAGAGCAAATTTGTCCTCAGTTGAGATCCCCTGGGTTCGGTCCTATTGCAAGTACATAAGCACATAGTGTGACTACTCGTGAGTGTGTAGAAAACATATAGCATGAGTATCTTAGCAATGACCATGTCTCGGCCATCATCCCAGTCAGTGGGTTCATGATGAGCTCATCGTCTAGACTTCTTTGGCAGCGACCCTTTGGGAGGTTTGCTTTTGTCCCATACGTTCATTTCTGCAAACCATTTACTGTGAATTCATAGGGTCTGGATTTGAATTCTGATTCACTTCATCATTAGCTGGTGATTCTAATAAAATTACTTCACCTTGAGCCTTTTTCTTTACTTTAAAAATGGAACTTATAGCCAATTACAGCATAAGCTATTGTGAGCATTAGATGAAATAAAGTCTGTACTTAGCACACCATAGTCACCAACAGAATGTTCCACAAAGGAGGTCCTTGCTATCAGTACCAAGCACTGCTATGGGACCTGAGGGATTCATGATGGATAAAATACAGTTCTGTGGTTCATCTACATTTAGCTTCACTCAGATAATAATTTCCCAAACTTGCTCTCAAATATTTGGCAAAATTGACTTTTATTTTTAAATGGCAAGGGAGCTATATATGTGTATGTATAGATATGCATATATGTATGTGTGTATGTACATTCTGTACAGATTTCATTGTTTCCATTATGTCCTTTCCTAAACAGATTCCTGTGTCGTTGGTGATCATCCTAAAATACAGATCAAGAACTCGACTTTCTGCATGACTGCCTATCCCAACTTGACAATGGTTAACTTCACCAGCCAGGCTAATAAGACATTTGTCAGTGGAAGTGAAGAGTATTTCAAGTAAGGTTGCTTTTTGTGTGTCTTTTTTACTTTCTAAGAAAATCCCACTGAATTGATGAACACTCCAACCTGCAGCCTGGAGATCGGGGTGACTTGAGGGATGGCTCACCTCCCTCTCTACCCTTCCTACCTATTTGAGTCACAGGGAAGGGGGGCTTTTTCCCCCACCCTGGTTTGGCTTCTGAGAGGAAATTGTGGTGCTTTGAGAGCTCCATGCTGGTGGCAAGAGGATTGGTGCTGCTGTAATACATAATGTTCATGACAAAATCACTGTAAACTTTCACCAAATGTAAGCAGACTGTCAATTGATTAACTTGCTCTCACCCCTTTGCACTTGAGGAGGAAAGAGAGGTACAAGGTAAGAAAACAAATCATGGTCAAATATTCAATTTAAAAACAAATTCATTTCAAGAAAGCCAGTTTTACCTTATTTTTGTGCTTACTACATTGGTATTGCTGCACGTTGAGGACTGAGTTTTAGGCATACCAGAAAATCCTCACCACCACAGGGAGATTAAATTAACTCATGGACTTATTTTCTAAGGAAGTAATTGTTGACAGTTCAACAGAGAATACAGAAGTGATGTTATCTAGGTAAGTCTTGAGTCAAATGTTGTCAACTCAAATTACCTATTTGCCAGCAAATGACTAAAGGCTGAGTATCACAATTGAGAGTGGTGGGGATTGTGGTAAACTAGAGAGGATATCTGCTCTGTACAAGGTAGACTGCTGATGCTCAGCTCCCACTGTTCCCTGCTTTATAGGACTGGTGGCCCTGCTGTCAGAATTTATATTTTATAAGCAAAGAAGAATAAAATTCAGATTTTTATCTGAAATTTTTTTATCCCACTTTAAATGTCAACAACTTCAAATAAAATTTGGCATCAGATAAAATGCATATCTCAGGGATCCCCTGGTGTAGGGTCTTTACTTGGATGATAAGAATTCATCAACTACACCTAGTATACCTAGGTATACTAGGTATACATCATACCTAGTATGATGATGATCATCATCATCACTAGTTTCCCCAATTACCCTTAATTCTTTGTCTAGGTTTTCTTTCCTAGACGCAGAGGTTCATGGTTGTGCTGGAGACAGGGAGGGAAATTGGGCTGAATGATGACATAATTCCTGCTAAAGGTATTGTAGAAGCAGTGGGCTCTGGTTCACCGTAAGTACTGAGAAACTGAGTCCTACCTGCTATTACATCATCCATGCAGCTATGTTTATTATAAAATGATTTGTAAATCTGCTTTAGGTGATCCTTGCTACTTTTTTGGGGGTTGCTCTTAGGTTTCAAGAGCTGTTATTCAGCCCAGATCCTTTATGAGCGCATAAAGCAGTTGAGAAGATTGACTTGTTGTGGAAATGCTAACTAAATCTACCCATTTGGGGGCAATCTTTTCATAGGAAGGGTCCTTTCATTGTTTGGAATATATGGTCCCTATTTTTGGGGAGCCCATTTCAAGTCTACCTGCAGTCACTTCTACTCAACTCTTGAGGTTAGGTTGCACCAGAGACTGCGGGAGGCTCTGTTATTGCAGAGGTCACCACCTTCCTTCTGGAAAGCATGGCTGTTGCATGTAAAACAACCCAGGAAGCATTCATGGCTAGCTGGCTGGAGGGTAGTGTTGCTGGTTAGCCCAGGAGCGGTGATGCCACCACCTTCATCTCTTCCAGCAGTCAGAACATTCTGGTCCTTCATTTCTAGTCTTAGAGTCTAGATTCCATCTGGCCCTTTGTTCAGGTCATAGTAAAATGCCAACCTGCAAACACAGCACTTTCATTCAGTTCTTGCAGAACTGAAAGGATTGTCCAAGCCTGTTATCAGGACTCACTGTGCAACTGCGTCCTTTCCCCGGGGGAGGCTGCCCGCCTGTGCAACTGCGTCCTTCCCCCGGGGGAGGCTGCCCGCCTGTGCAACTGCGTCCTTCCCCCGGGGGAGGCTGCCCGCCTGCTGTCCGGCTGCCGGCTACTTGGTAGGCACATGGGGATCACCAGACAGGCCCTGACTTCTTGGGCACAAACACAATAACTATTATCCCCTCTGTGGGCAGCCAGTTCATTCTCTCTGAGTTTGTTTCTTCAAGAATGCCCAGCCAGCCATGCATGGACGGTTCACCCAAGCTCATCCGTAGGACACTTTCAACATCACTTATGCTAAAACACAGGGCAGTGCTTTCAGACATTTAGTGTAACGATGCTGTACTGCTTTATTTTTAAGTTTAAAATGATCCAATGCTATTGGAATGCACCTGTAAAAGAATCAGAAAATACACCCAGATCATCCTTGATAGTTTCTGCTAGTAATGTGACTTTACAGAAAGACATCATCCATGGTGATGCCTGGTGGGTGACTGGCAGAACCCCTCAGTGCTGTTGAATTGTTGCATTTCTCCTGGAGCATTGCCAGGTGAGGTGTGGCCGACACAGTCTTGTACAGAGCCATCCTGGGTCCAGGAGCAGCTTCCCAGTCATAATGAAGAGCAGGATAAAGCTAGACAACCATGGGCAGGAGCCCTGATCAGCAAGTCCCTCACTGCCTGATCAGGTCTCCGATGGGGCTGGTGGGGGTCCTGGGTTTGTTCAGGGGCCTGGCTCTGCTGGGAGGTTAATGCCTGCTGACTGTCCCCTCCCTCCTCTCTCTTTCCAACTCTTAGGTACTTTGTGCTGAAGATTTCTGCAGGGATTGAGTATCCGGGGGAGATCAGGTGGCCACTGGCCTTCTGCCTCTTTCTGGCATGGGTAATTGTGTATGCATCCCTGGCAAAAGGAATCAAGTCTTCTGGAAAAGTAAGAACATATTTTTATCCCCCAGAAGGTCCTAGGACACTCCAGGTTGGCTGTGTTGTGCAGCAGGCAGAAGAGCAGGACAGGAGGGTGAGAGGCGAGAGGCATGAGCCAGATTCTGATGCTGGACCTGAGAGCTGGGGAATCTTGACATCACTGCTACCTCTGCATTGGGATGATAATGCCTTTCTTTCATGACTGTTTTAAGGATCAGACAAGACAATATATACAGAACTCCTGGCGGCTGATACTGCAATACTGTGATTAGTGTCCTTCCTTTCCTGACAAGATGCCACTTAATTCTGCAGATGGGGCCTTCCTGAGAGGCCTCAGCCTCTCATTGCTAGTAGTGCTGCTGACTTCTTGCTTCTTGGTCTGGCTGCCAGGACAGTTGTCACTGCCAAGAGCAGGAAATAGATGAACCCCTAACCCCTTTGTTCTCAGGCTTTTCTGTTCTCCTTGCACACCCCAGCTCCACTCCCTTCCACCCCATGTGCTCCCAGCGCTAAAGGATGGCAGTCCTACTAATGCCATTTTGGTTGAGCAAACAAATACTTGGCCACTTGCTGAGAAATCATTTGGTTGACCCCTTGGAAGGGGAGGAGCTCATTTGGAAGCCTTGGGGGTAAGGAGCCCCCTGGGTCTTGTAAGATGGGGGTGCTTTCCCCCATCTACCTAAGGCTTTAGAGAAACTGCACTGAAAATTTAACTAGTTACTTTGACATAACCGATAATATTCAATCTTCCTAAGAGTCACTTCATATGTCAGGATGGAACTCAAAATGTCTTTAAGGTCCAAGGAATGATGGTGGATCCTGGGACCAGAGGTAGTAGATCTAGATTTGATGAAATTTTGGATGAGGGCTTACTCTGGCTATATACAGTCAACTTTTGAAGGTTTGGGGCATGGGTGTGTGCCACCCTAGGGTGTGCTCACACCCACCACCCATCTGGCACCTATTAACCAGAGACCAGTCTGTCTTCTCCCTGGGCTCAGGGGTTCCTTTTACTAACAACTCTCTCAGGTGCTCCCATCTAATCTGGTACTTCAGGGGCTTGAATGGGGGAACTCAGGTAGGTTTGTCAGGGTTACCTGAGGCAGGAGGAGCCCCTTAATACCTTAAGGAGGGGAGAGAACCAAGGCAGGGGGCTGGGATAAGACCAGCTGTTTAGTCCTCCAGGGTTCCTCATGGTGTTCACTGTGTAGGGACGTCTCCTTCTGGATCATGAGACTTGGCTCAGCTACTGATTTGCTCCTAGTTTTTAAGTGAAAAGTACATTTACCTTATCTTAGCTATTGCAGGAGTGCTCACTTTCCTCATTTCCAATGTAAAGGCAATCAAAAGGCAATCACCCTAGGCGATGTCTAAGACCCTTGAGCTCTAACATTTCTCTGTCTGAAATGTGCTGGGTGAGCTGGGAGGTGGGCTGGGCAGCACTTTCCCTCTCTGACCTCAGTTTTTACTTACATGAAATGAGAGCTGGGGTGACCTCATGTGACCCCTGAGGACCTGACTAACTCCGAAGGAGATTGGGCCAGTTGTTCTTCTCAGAAAGATGAGGGCATTTTAATGTGATTCTTAAGCAGTACCTTGGGTCCCGAGCATTCCTGAACCTCTTGCCTCTGATTTTGGAAATGGCCTTTGGTGACAGTAAAAGGCCCAATCAAGAAATTGCCTAGTAAGGTCGGTCAAGTATTTGTTCAACCAAAATCACGCTGGCTGTTCCTTCTCTTCCTGCCAGAGATAGAGACAGAAACAGGGTAACTTTGACCTTGGTCTTGGTGTCCAGACAGGTCTCTCTTAGGAAAAGATTAAAAGTTGGCTGGAGAAAAGAACACTGGTGAGGAGGATGGGACCTGAGCTTTTGTTGGTGACATGAGAAAGGGTAAACTGATGGTTCTAGAAGGAAACTCATTTGAGTTCAAATCCTTTCTTTATGAGTCTCTCAGGGTGTAACTCTGGACAAGTTAATTAAATTTCAGACCCTCAGTTTTCTCATGCGTAAATTGGGGATAATGGTACCCATCACAGAATATAGTTTTAAGGACTCAGATAATGCACAATGCCTGGCATGTCATTTATTAAGCACAACTCTTCATATATTTACGATTGTGAATGACATGTATCGAGTGGGTATTGTGTCACTTGCCATCAAAAAGGATGACTCTGGTGGGTAGGGGTGGAGGTGTGGGGATGGGAAGAGAGAAAGAGCTTTATTGGACACTGGGTGCCATGCTGACTGCTAGCTCCATGGACCCAAGTTCATTCAACCTGTGCAGCTGTTGGGTATTCATTTCTATTTTTAGACAGAGAAGTTAAGGCTTACTGACATAGGCTAACTTGCAGGAGGTCATTCAGCCTTTTGGTGGCAGTGGTGGGATTTGCCCTGGGTCCAAATTTAAAGCCTAGACTCTCCACTACAAGACATCCTTTCTTAATAAGAGGCTGTTTGAAATAGACAAGAAGTGCAGATTTTTGACCTTATTATTTGCATCTAATTTATGTCCACCATACAGTGAATTGCATTCTTTCCCATCTCTGCCTTTTCTGTCATTGTCAGCTGTGCAGATCACAGGATGCATCTGTGTTCTTACTTTTCACATCTGCAAAATCAGGGTTAAAATAAATACACCCTAAGATCCCTGTGATTTTGTAGGATGGTGTTAAAATCAGTTCTTGCCATTGGTTTAGAATTTAATCCTTGATGCTAAATCTTACGAGGTTTCTGCAATGGGAATTTTTAAGCAGCCTGGAATAGGTAAGCTTTCCTTTCAGATCTGTGAACTTATCCTTCTGCTTCATTGAGAAAGATTTTCAACGAGGGAGCAATGATCAGTTTTTCTCAAAATGAGGAATACCACCAGAAACAATGAATCAGAATTTATTATCCTGCCCTGGGGTGTGTAGACATTCATCATGAAGCATTGTTTGGAAACCAAGGTGGATGTGAGGTTGAAGCTCATTACCAACGCTCCTTTGTGATTGAAATTCCCTGAATACTGTCATTGCTAAGCAACAGAAATACCCCTCTTCTCCTGAAACTAGAGAAGCTCAGTTCCTCTTGTTTAGGGTCTTGGGAGATAAGAATGGCCAGTTGCTTCCTGTAAGATTTTAGTTTCCCTTTAAACAGCTAGAGTCTCAGGACAGAGGTGACCAGCAGTAGCCCAAAAGTCAAATAGAGCCCACCTGACCTCAGCATCTGCCCTGCCAGAGAGTTGTATAGCCCAGCAAAGTTAACCTAACTAGCCAGCACAGACTGGTGGGTCTTCCCTTACCATCTGTTCGGGACTCCTGTTGTAAGGAGGGTGACATGGGTGTCAAACCAGTAGGCTCACCTCAACTAGTCGTTGTCACCCTTGTCAAGTGTAATTCATTTCTGTTCAAGTTTAATTCCATTGACTGAATGTCTTGAAGCAGGTGCTTTCTGTAGTCCCCTGACACAGATAATCTAGCTTTACATGAAACCACCATGTACTCCTGATTTACTATGAGGCACCTGCAGGGTTTATAAACCAAACTGGGCATATTCACTAGGATCACCATCTACAAAGTGAGCATATCCTCCAGGCACCTCCCTGAGAGTGGGGACCTGGGTGAGACTTGCAGGTGACTAGGCAGGATTTAAGGTGGCTCTTACTCTCGGAGGCCAAGCTCACACTTGCAAGAACCTGATAGTGAGTGCTGCTTTAAATTTTGCACCTAGCCTCCCCTGATTATCAGTCCTGCTCTATCTTACTAGAGAGGCCTTAATGGACAGAACAGTCTCTGGAGTTAGAAATTTCAAGTTTGGGTCTTGATTCAAGCTGAGATACCTTAAGTGAGATGTTCTATCCCTTAACTGGAGCCTCCATTTTCCTTCTCAGTAAAATGGGTTAATAATAGCTCATTCTTCACGGGACCTCCAGAAGCAACTGTGTCGAACAATCTTCATGGCAACTGGGAATTGTTGTTTCAGTGGTTAAATTGATGATAGCCTTGGAGTTTTCCTCTGCTATCCTGATCATCTCCTCTCCCTTTCTTCCTTCTACCCTGGCTTCCCACCAGCCCCACGTAGTTAGGTGGGAATGAGGATGTTGCATAGTTGCCTGTCTTGGTGGAGGACAGGAGGTCAGACTGCTCAGGGCACTGCCCCACTGTGTAAAGTCTTCTTGCCCATCCCCATCTCACAGCTGGGGCAACAGCCTGCACAGTCCTGGGTCAAGAGCTCCTCCTGAGATCCCTTGGGTTTCCTGTTGTCTCTGTGTGGAAGGACTCTGCTTTCCTCTCAGACTTTAAACAGGGGAGGAAGACAGAACTGGCAGGAACAGGAGTGAGCAGGCTGCTCTTCCCTCATAGCTGCTGGCAAGCAGGGAAGGGAGACTGCTTCCCTGTGGGGCTGGGGGGGAGAGGCAGGCTGGTCAGTTGTGGTGGCAATAAGGGAAGAAACCAGCCTACCATTGTGTGTAGCCACAAAGAAAGAGTTTGGTCTTGCTGAATAATTGGATTTAGAAGAAGGAATAATTTCATCTTTCCCTGTCCTGCAACTTGCCTCATTTTCACTGATGGTAACTCCATCCTTTCAGTTGCTAAGGCCTAAATCTTGGGATCACCTCTCTCTCTCTCTCTCTCTCTCTCTCTCTCTCTCTCTCTCTCTCTCTCTCTCATACTATGCATTAACTCTGTCAGGAGATTTTTTTTTATTGGGCTTCCCTGGCAAAATACATCCATTTTCTCCCAGGTTGCTAATAACATCCTCACTGTCTGTATCTAGATTACGGTGGTTCTGCTTCTGACCTTACATGCCTGCAGGATACCTGCTTCTGGCTTTACACTCCTGCAGTATTCTCGCAATGTAGCCATCGGTGCCTGTTAAAATATTAGATCATGTTACTCCTCTGCCCAAGTCCTGCAGTAGCTCCCACTTTTCACAGAGCAAAGAACCCACAAGGTCAAGGCAATGTGTCACTACTCCCACCTTCTCTGGCCCCCAGTGTCCTGCCTGTGCTCCTCCAGCCACACTGGCCTTTATCACTATTCCTAGAAATCAGGCATACTCCCTCTTTTAGACCTATACTCTAGTTTTTCCCTCAATCTGGAATGTTCTTCCAGGTTGCCATTGACTCATTTCACTTCCTTCAAGTTCTGAACAACTTCTCGACAAGTCCTGTCCTGTCCACCTGTTTGAATAAGGCCATCTTGCTAGTCTGTCCGCCCCAGTACACCAAAAATTCCTCTTTATCCTGGTCTTGTTTTACTTTGTGCCAGTGTGCACCAACTGCCACAGACCGGTATTACTATAGGTTGTCTCTCTCTAGTCTTTGCCTTGTTACTGATAAACTCCCAAATGCTTAGAACTGGGTCTGACACATATTAGCCATTCTAAAAATATGGGTATGTATGTATTAGATGTCTGTATTTAGTTGAGCAAATCAATGATGCCAAGAGTTATAGCTTAATCTTACCATAGGCTCCTCTCAGCCCATCCTGCAAGTTCCCAAGTCAGTTTACATCTCCTGAAATCCCTCTACCAAGAGGGAATCCTCACCTCCTTCCAGACCTGGAGGCTGTACAGCCAGTGTATGGTGGGGAATCCCTGTCTCTCACCCAGGGGGCAGGGCTTCCAGCTGTCCCACATGGAAGGCTGCAGGCAGGAGGTAGGAGTGGGTCTGATCAATAGCCCTTACCCCCTGGATCAAAGAGGGTTTGGTGGGGGCAGTATGACCACTTAGCCTTATACTTTCCAGTGTCTTTTGGGGTGCAACTATCTTGTGAACCAAGGATTGTCATTGCTGCTAGAGTTAGGGGCAAGATGAAGTGGCACTTCAGTCTTCAGTGCCCTGATGCCTGTACCATTTTGCATGACTTGTCCCATTATTCTATTTCAATTATCCTATTTAATTATTCTATAGCTCTGTGGGGAAGATACTGTTGTTGTTCCCACTATGCAGTGTAGATACTGAGACTCAGAGAGTTTAAGTCATTTTCTAAGGTTGCCCAGCTCATGGGCCATGGACCTGGGGTTTGTGCTCAGGCCCCTGAGACTGTGGAGACTGAGGTTTCACTGTCCTTCTCTCTATCTGCCAAATGCTAACCCTAAGGGTTTCTTCACCATGAGGATTGATGGACAGATATGAAGGAAAGTGCCTTTCACCTGTCCCTATCCAACCATAGTTCCCAAGTTCTGCTGATGGTTCATTGCTTCTCAAATCTTCCCTGACGTGGGTCCTTACCTCTTCTTAGAATCTAGAAGCATCCTTTGGCTGGCATTTAAATTCTTCAGTGATGTGGTCTCCTCTCATATCCCCAAGTCTCTGCCATCACCCTCAGCTTTGACTTTATGCTGTCCTATAAGCTAGTGATTAGAGCACACACCTACCTTGCCCATATTCTTTCACCTCTTCCTCCTTTAGCTGCACTTGACTTCTAAGATCCAGCCTGTGTGCCTTCTCCACAAAGTTCTAGTAAACCCCCAGGGTGGGCACAGTATTTTTCCCCACACTTTACAGAGTCCTCTGTACAATTGCTTAGCTTATGATTCAGACACCATCACTGGGTCTCTTCGGTCACAAGTATCTTCATTTTTATGGATTTGATGCCTGGCATAATGCCCAGTTGGCACTGGATAAACGCTTGGTGGACTTACCCATTTTTGATGGCCATCTGTTATAAGTTGGATGCTATGCTATACATGCATCAGTTCATTTAGTCCTCATTACTATTTTTAAGAAAGGCGCTGTTAATGTCAGTTTACAGATATAGACAAAGCTTAATGGCATGCTCAGGATCTCATAGCTGCTCAGTGTCATCATGCAATTTCACTTGAACCTAAACGTGCCAGATTCTGAGATCACTCTTTCCCCTTGCCAGGTGGCCTTGAGAGTGTCTTGATACTCAAGAGTGGAGGCTTGAACTGAAGGGAGTCATCTGTAATGACTGAGTTCAGAGTTTCAAGCAGAAGATGAAGTAAGAGTTGAGGAGGAAGGAGGCACAAAGCCTCCTCAGGGAGTTGTGCACTCAGCAGTGGGGTGGGGGCAAGTGCCCCCATTTCTGAACTGCAGGCTGACCTACCCTACAACCTTGTGTGTCATCAGAGACTATTTCTGACACCCTCTGACTCATCTTTGCACTGAGAATCTTCCCTGTGTCCCTAGCCCTGGCAGAGGAAACTATCCTGATATCCTCATCAGCAAGGACAGGCTTAGGGGAGTTGATGCTCTGCCTTTCCTGGCCCCACCACATTCTGCAGGTCTGCTCATAAGTGTCTCCTTGTCTGGTGTTTATCGTAGGTGGTGTACTTCACAGCCACATTCCCGTACGTCGTGCTGGTGATCCTCCTCATCCGAGGGGTCACTCTGCCTGGAGCTGGCGCTGGGATTTGGTACTTCATCACCCCCAAGTGGGAGAAGCTCACGGATGCCACGGTGGGCTTCTGATTGCATTGTGTCATGCCTGTGGGGTGCAGTGGGAAGAAAGGCCACAGGGAGGCAAAGGAAGTCACACCTTCTCCCACAGGGCGTCTGGCTATTTGTTTTTGTAGGATCCTGGTAATCTTGGAGTGTTACGCACTCAGGAAATCTTTAATGAGAAGTGGGCAACAGGGGGTTTTCAGGTTCCTGGAATAGTTTGTCCTATTTCTGGGATTGCAATGGAGGCTGGAATGAAGAATGAAATTCCCTTAATAGCTTTGGGCCACCTCGTGCCATTTACCTGTTACTAATTATAGTGCATTGGAAATGGGGCTTTGCTGGCTGGAAAATAACAGCACTCAGGCGAACCATAGCAATTATCAGTTTAAAGGACACAGACACGTTTCTGTACTGGGCCACTGCACACTCGCATTGTTTCTGCAGAAGAGAGAAAATATGCCCACCTTGTCTGGGCATCTTTTGCACAGATATATGTTATTCTAAAATTCCCACTCCTAAAAACTCCAAATGAGAGGGTGATTGTTTGTAAGAAGTGTGATTTTTTTTTTTAATTTAAAAGAGAACTCTACCTTTCCAGTGTAGGCTATAAGAACACATTTCTCAGATTAATGTTTGACTATGCTTAACAGAAAACTTCCCAGAAAATGGTAGCTTCAGTAAAGTAAAGGTTTATTTCACTTGCATGAATTAAAGTAGCCCAGTGCCTTGGTTAGTTCCTTCCGTAATCACCAGGGGCCTAGACTCTTATATTTTTGCAGCATCTGCAATAAATAGTTTCCAAACGTTTCCATGTGGCTGCCAGAGCTCCAGTCATCACATCAGCATTCTTGGTAACACAAAGGACGGAAGTATAGATGCAGAGATAGGCATCTTCCTCTTTTAAAGGAGAAACCCTAGAAGTTCCACATAGCATTTGATTTTCATATCATTGACCAGAAATGAAATCCTATGATTATCTCTTAGCTACAACTCCCCTTGAGGCTTGGAGTTGGTCGTTTAGCTGGCCCATGGATCTCTTTAAATAAAACCATAGTTTTGTGACTATGGAGTTTGGAAAAATGAATTCTGGGGTAGGCCTAGACATAGTCAGCACATACTTGAATTTTAAGCACAATTTAAACCTTGGATTTCTTTTATAAAAGTGATGAGGTTCATCATATAAATCACATAAATCTCTTGCTCAAAATTTTGAGTGACCTTCTGGAATTTTATGAGGATAATTAAGGAATCAGCAGATAGAATCAAAGGGTGTTGTCATCCAACTTCAAAAAGATGTGGCTATAAAATCCACCGTGCTGTGGCATTGAGGCTGCTCTGCTAAGGTGAGGGGCTGCAGAATTCCATATTTTTGACAGCAGTTGTGCTAATTGTAATAGGGAAGTCAATTTAAAGAAAGTGTTTATCTTCTGTCCATGAATATATTTTGCTGTTTCAAATTGTTTTCTGAGAGAATCCAGATAAAGGGGAAAAAAAGAGACCACCCCTCTGTTAAGTTTTACATGCTAGCACATACATGAACAAGATCTCAGCAGCCATGTGCAACTGAGTTTTCTCTCCTTTGATTAGAATGGCAAGGAGATCCCTGATAGCTCAATGCTTTTCCTACCTTCCCTTCTTGTGGCGTATGTGTCTCATCTCGTTCTCACTGCCTTTCCCCTGGGGAAGTGATCTGACCTTGGGCATGGGGAGATGCTCTCCCCTGGACTTGCCCCCCTCAGTAACCTTGAATCTTCTCCCCTTTCATACCCAGGTGTGGAAAGATGCTGCCACTCAGATTTTCTTCTCTTTATCTGCCGCTTGGGGAGGCTTGATCACTCTCTCTTCTTACAACAAATTCCACAACAATTGCTACAGGTATGTGGAGGCACTTCAGGTCCCAGAAGGTCTGGCATCTGGTGACAGAACAGCGGATGGGTGATCAGAAACCTCAGGCACCTCTTCACTCTGCGCCTGAGGGAGAGTAGAGAGCTGCGTGTGGTATAGGTGGCACACATCTACCTGCTGCCATCCTGGGCCCACTCGCACTGCTAACTCTGACATGTGGCTCAAGGGCTCTTTACGAGATGGAATTGAACCTCTCTGGAGATGCTGTGCAGCTATCTCTCCCCTGTGACAGTCACTAGCAAGGTAGCCAGCCATGCATATGGGTATATGGCAGCCATTGAAGAAGTGTAATCATTCAGTCACTCAACAAACATTTCCCCAGAAACCCTGGGAGATAATGTGGTATGGAGGAAATACCTTGGTGATATGCTAATTAGCTTCATGATGGGAATTCTGCCAGAGTATGTCAAATCTTCACACTGTACACTTTTACTGTATGATAATTTTATTTGTCAACTATATTTCAGCACAGTTGAAAAGAAATGAAAACTTTGAGTTCCCTTCCAGATCTCTTCACCAGAGTATCTCTGAAGGTGACTTAGATCCAGATATCTCCATATTCAAATACCATCCTCAGGGAACTCTGATGCACAGACACAGTGAGAACATTTAGATGGTGTGATGTAAGGCTTAGTGCTTTGAAACCCGGAAGACCTCCACTTGGAAGAGTCCTAGAGGTAGATTCTGAAGTTAAATATGTTCATGACAAGTAATAAGAAAATAAGGCTCATTCTCTTGAACTGATTAAAAGAAAGAGGGAAGGATGGGGAGAGGGAGGAAGGGAGGATGGAAGGAAGGAAAGGAGGGAGGGAGGGGAGAAGGGAGAGAGTAGCATCATGGAATCAGATGGACTTGCTTTTGAATTATGACTTCACCATTATTAAACTTGTGTTTAATAAAACACAAGACATGGGTCCAATGCTTTACTTCTCTGAGCCTCTGTTTTCCCTACAAATGCAGATTATAATAGTTTGTTGAGAGGTAATGGATGATATATGTAATGTTCTCAGATCATTATTTCATACATAGTAGGTACTCAATAAACAATTGGTGCTATCAGTATTTAAAAAAAATAATGTATGAGATATTCTATGAACTCTGAGGAAAAGGTTACAGTTAAGCTATAGCCTGGGATGACTTCACAGAGTGAGCTCTATCCTAGAACCCATTTCAGCAGGTATGAGGAGGAGAACATGTGTTTCAGGCAGTGGAAACAGATGGAGGTGGGAATGAGTGGGAATGTGTGAGCTGGAGATATGAGGTGGAAGCAGGTCAGGGGAATCACAGCAGAAGGTATATGCATTTAGAGGCAACTGATGCCTGAGAACCATCTGAGTCCAGATGTACAGAGCCTGTGATTCATTTGCTCTGGCTGCCATAACAACAAGCATGGAACATTTGCTCTGTGCCAAAAGTACAGAAATTTATTTCCTCATTGTTCTGGAGGCTATCCGTGTAAGATCAAAGTGTTGGCAGGGCTGACTTCTTCTGAGGCCTCTCCCCTTGGCTTGTCTTTGGTCCTCTCCCTGTGTCTTCAGATGCTCGCCCCTCAGTGCGTGTCTGTGTCCTCACTTCCTCCTTGTGAGCACATCAGGCATATTGGAGTAGTGCCCACACTAATGACTCATTTTACCTAATTATGTCTTTAGAGATCCAATCACATTCTGAAGTACTAGAATATTAAGGCTTCATATATTCATATATTAAGGCTTCAATATATGAATTTGGAGCCACACAATGTAGTCCGTATCCGTTGGAGTGCCAGCAGATGGAATTTGTACCTTTTCCATCATGGTCTTTCACTAGCTTGTGACCCAAGAATTGGCCTGGATACCAACACTGAGGAAGTGTGAAGCACGGTGATGTACTCAGCTGGAAGTGAGGCTGTGTGCTGTGGCAGAAAGATCATGGCCTGAAAGGCAGGAAAGTCTGCTTTCAAATCCTTATCTACTAGTAGTTAACCCATTCCCTCCCCCCAGGCCTCAGTTTCCTCATCGGTAAACTTAGGAGCTCAGACCAGGCAGCCATTCATTGAGTTCTGCTGTGTAGATAACACAGAGTTGTGAGGAAGGCCGGGTCATTGTCATCATTTAAAATCCAAGAAAGTGACTTGCTCAAGGTCATGTGGCCAGCATGCACCAGGGTTTGGATTTGCCTTGAGACTCCATCTAGCAGCCTGGGCACCACAGAGACACTGCCAGCAGAGGGCACTGGGATGCAGACAGAGTTGTCTTCTCCATTCTCGCCTCAGCTTCCCAGCTTGTGAGCCCCACTGAGGCTGTGCTCCATCGTGATGACATTTCCCTTCCCTCACACATGGCTCCTGTCCTGGAACAAGATCTATCCCCACTGTTTCTGCTCTGATGGACAGACTGGCCTCTGCCACTGGGATGAGGGGGACCCCATTTCTGCAATCCATTTCTATATCAGAAATCCTGGATCAGGGCAATTAGGGGAGATCTTTTTGAACCTTTTGGGGTAGTTCGTGATCAGTCCTGGTGGTTCTCTCCTTGTGAATAAGAGAAAACATGGCCATCCACAGTGGAGATGTTTAGAAATGGGCAGGAACACACATACACAGTGCACGCAGACACACAGACACGCATCTGTGTGTCCTTCCCTGGTGCCTTCCTGCTTTCCTAACAGCACAGTCTTGTCTCTTCCCTCCAGGGACACCCTAATCGTAACCTGCACCAACAGTGCCACGAGCATCTTTGCCGGCTTTGTCATCTTCTCTGTGATCGGCTTCATGGCCAATGAACGCAAGGTCAACATTGAGAACGTGGCGGACCAAGGTACAGTGAGATTGTCATATTGCTGTTGCTGGGGAGGCTTCAGGCTTATTTCACAAGCTCCTAATTTATGCTTTTCTGGGAAGCTGGCCTTCAGGACCAAAACAGGCTTGTGCCAGCCCAGGTCATGCAGAGCAGTCCCATGCCTTAACCACAAGTGTTGCTTAAAACTACTCACCTTTCCTCCCTCCCCCTTCTTAATTCAGCTTTGACCTGAATAAAGAAGATATTCGGCACAGGGAAGGTTCATCAAACCTTAAGCTGATGAGGCCCAAGCCTGCCACAGGCTGACTCTCTTGCTGAGGGCTCTATGGAAACCAAGCGCTCATGCTTAATAAGACACCGAGTTCAAGCAGCCTTTCCCTTACCAAGCACTTTTCTCGGTTCTTAGGTCAAATGTGCTTTCAGGGCCTTCCGCTTAGTTAGCAATGCAGTCTGAATTCTCCCCAGTGGGTGGAAAGGCTGGATACTGACGGTGGGACAGATGTAGAATAAATGTTTATTCTCCACTCAAGTGACCCCTCTATTAATGTTTAACATTTATGTGAGATTTTTCATAGATAGTTTTCATTTTTATCTCATTGAATCCATATTTCTAGTCAAGGATTCTGCAGAGTTTTTAATATTTTTTCCAGAACGCTATTCCCATCTTGCCTTGTTTTCCAGAAGAGCTAGGTAATCAGTAGGTCTCAGTGAAGAGACTTTGTTGTGGCTATTGCTTATCATTAGGATGCTTATAATCACCCTTTAGGAGCTGCTTCGGTGTGGGGGCCACATCAGGGACTGGGGCACATCGCTCTCAGCCCTGGATGATCCAGAGTGTGTCCTGATGAGCAGCTTCTCCATGTGGGTCTCTTTCTTCTAGTAGCTCACTGCAATGCTCAGATAATGACTCAGGTGGGAGCGCAAGACAGAACCGAGCCCTAGAAATGTCACCTTCTTGGTGGACAGCCAGCTCTCTTCTCACTCCCTAAGGATAATTAATTACTGCCTAGGTGGGGGTGATGCAGCACTGTAGTCTAGGGAAGAGTTAAGGAGCTAGCAATCCCAGGGCTGGTGATGACCTTGCCTTGGAGGGAGTGTTAAGCTCCTGGGGTATTTGGTTTGCTGCAGGGCACTCAATTAGAGGGGCTCCCAGCTGAGCTATGAATGCCTCTCCAGCTTGGGACTGCTCCAACTTCCTGGGGGGCAGAGAGGGAAAAGGGAGAGAAGGCTTTGTCAGCAGGGGTGCCTATGCTACCCCAACTGTCCTCATTTCCCCCCTGCAGAAGAGCTGAAGCAGGCAGGTCCTGTCCCACTTTCCAACAGACTGAAGAGTTTTGCTATTTTTGTGGCACTACCAAGCTCGCTGTGACCAGTGGCCAAGTGGCCAGAGAGTGGTTCCTGCATCTTGGGCCGTATCAGTTCACGAGCTGTTTCCTGCCCCAGATAGGTGGTGGCAGGCACCTGTATCAAAAACCCACACAGAAGTTTTCCCTTTACGTAAAAGAATCAGACAATTGCCTAGTTTTCTCTCTGAACTTCCTCTTTCCAAATTGTCAGTTACTCTGATTTTAACAGAAGAGCATTTCTTAATAGATTCTGACATGGCCTTATAAAGACTCGGCAATCTCTTATTGTCCCCAGCTCAGGGACGGTTCCCCATAGGGAACAGGTCTGTGGTCTGTGAGACCTTCTTCCAGTTCCCAGGGAACAGCTATGTCTGCTAGACTGAATTTGGGCTTGCAGTCTTTCTCATCCCTTAATCCTACTGCCGATAGTGGAGGTTCTGAGACCAGGAAGGAAATTGCATTAAATGCCAGCCCCACTCCTTCTTAGCTGGGCAGCATTAACATGTAGATACTCAGTACCATTTTGCTGACCCAACATTAGTATTGCTCATATACTGATTAATGCAATACCTTGTTCTGGAGTCAACCAGCACTCTTCTGCCTCGTTTACTGCCTACTTCTAAGACAGGCATTTTTGTCTAAGTCTTTACCCCAACTCTCGGCCATATCACAGAGTTTGGGGGCCTGTGGGTGGGATGAACGATGAGGCCAAGCAGTCCTCTGCAGCTCCACTGGGCCTAGGGAAGAGGGCATGTTCTTCTCGGGCATGTGCCCCAGAGGAGCAGGGCATCTGCTTCTTGGAAGTGAATCTTTTAGAACCACCCACCCCTCACCATCTCCATCTTTATGCAGTGGTGAATCAAGTCAGAACCCAACTGAAGGCCCCTGGTGCTCCTCCAGTTGCAGAGAGATGGTCAGACCAGAGATGGTGAACAAAGACTTGCAGTTTGTATTTAGAGATCCCAGGTCTGGGGGTTACTCCCTGGTAACCATTACTCAGAAGTGCTGTCTCGGATTCCATGCCCTAAGAGAGTTCAGGTGCCCTGCTTGTCACATAGGGCTGAGCATCAAGACAGGGCCACCTGTCCTTTACTTGGAGCCCCAGGCACAGGGTTCAGGCGGTGCCTCTTCAAGAGCTTGCCCAGCCCTCTGAGATAGCGGCCTCTACCTGGTACCGCAGGAGTTCTTCAGGCCCTGCCCAAGTTGTTGGTATGCAGTGTCTTTTGGGCCCCCCTCTTAGGAAGTGTAATAATGGCCTATGTTCGCTGAGTTCTCACAGAGTGCAGGCATAGTTCTAAGTTCTCTTTATCTTGTATCCCCTTAATTGTCTTGTATCCCCTTAATTTTCACACTTATTATCTCCACTGCAAAGATAAGGGAACTGAAGTTTTGTTTTTTTCTTATTTGCTATTTTGAGACTAGGTCTAGCTATGTTGCCTGGGGTAGTCCTGATCTTATGGACTCAAGCTAACCCCAGCCTCAGCCTCCCAGGTAGCTGAGATTACAGGCACCTGCCACTGCACCTGGTTGCTTTTTCGAGACCAGGTCTTGCTATGTTGCCCAGGGTAGTCTTGAACCTGCGAACTCAAGTGATGTCTGGCCTCTTGCTTCCCAGCGCTTGTATTATGGATGTGCGCCACCACGCCTGGCTAAGGAACTGAAGTCTGGAGAGAACAAGTCTCCCTGCTGGTCTTATAGCTGGTGAGAGGCAGAGGAGCCTGGGCTTGTGCTCCCGCCCCTGGGCTGGCTGCCTTCCAGCAGGCGGAGAGGGACAGCCCGCCGCATCCTCAGACAGGCACTTCCAGACCTCAACTAGGAAAACACACCAAAGTCCAAATAATGTGTCTTTTGAGAAAAAAACATTTAAACTCCATAAAAGGATATAAATTTAAAAAAAAATCCATTCCCAAACCATCTTGGATAAATGGAGCTTGGTGAAAACGATGTCTTCACCTTGTGCTTCAGGGAGGCAGCTGAAATGGAAGCAGGTCGAATATTTTGAAATCATTTTCCTTCCTGAAAAAGCAGTTCAGGCCCAAAGGGCTAACTCCTGCTCAAGCCATCAGCCAGGGTCCTCTGGTGGTGGCCATTTCAAGACCTTTGTGTCTGCTTTATGGGCAGACGGTGGCTGGGCACTGATCTGGCATTCTCGGTGTTCTGCATCCGAGACCTGTTTTGAACTGTGGTTTGATACAGACTTCTCTTTTATGGTTCACGTAGGGAGTCTTCAGAGACTGTCTCTACTGTCTGCTCAATAAATGCATAAAACAGAGGTAGCTTTGGCATTGGAGGCTTTATATTTTAAATACCCCAAGGCCCCAGGCAACATTAGATACTAACAGTCTGATAAATTCTAGTTTAAAAAAATGCTGTTATGTTTAAGGTATAAAAACTCCAGGTGCTGCGATTTCTGGTTTCAGACATGTGCTGGCAGTGGATGATGTTCACTGGTCTCATTATCGTTCCATTTTCCACTAACAAGGGAATTCTCAATGGATGGGGCTTTAACCATCATAGGTTATAGTCATTTTCCCAGGGAGCCTGCAAGGCAGACAGAAAGGGCTTCATGAAAAAAGGCCTGTGTGATGCTGTGCAGTATTCTAAGGAAAACCTGAATCAAAATCACCAGATTCATCATCTACTCGTAGTAAAAGCATTATAATATTCTGTGAGTGCTGATGAAGTGCGAGGCATTGGTCTCAGCACTTTACCTGCATTTCCTCATTTGTTCTTCATAACTACTCTGTGAGGTACTATTGATATCCCCATTTTACAGAGGAGCCAAACTGAGATTTGAATATGAACTTTCTAGAATTACATAGCTGGTAAGTCATGGAGCCTGAATTTGGACCCAGATATTTCTGATAAGCAGAGCTCAAACTCTCATAATCCTTTTACTTTGCTTTCCCACCACTTCAGTCCCAAGAAATGATCAGGTAACAGACATAGCCCCATCTTTACCAGACCTTTGTAGGGCAAGGTCCTGTAGGCATTAGATGGATTAACATTATATGGGTGATATCATTCTGGGCATGTTCTAACCTTTAGAGCAGGACTTCTGAACTGAATTCAGCACTCCTGATATTTGGGTCGGGTGATTCTTTGTTGTGCAAAGAGTAATTCTTTGTTGTCTTGTGCTTTGAGGGATGTTTAGCAGCATTCCTAGCCCCTTCCCACGAGATGACAGTAATCAGTCCTCCTCACACCAATCAAAAATCTCTCTGGGCTTTGACAAATGTTTTCTGGGTGGCAGGAGGCAAAAATCAAGACTGGTTGAGAACCATTGTCCAAGAGGGTAATTACTATTACCCATGAATACAGTCACAGGACGCAGGCTGGCAGGACTCTGAGTCTCTGGCTGGATGCAGTTTTGAGCCTTTCCTCTGAGTATCCCAAGTCTTGCCCACATTTACCTGCCCTTCCCTTCAAAGAATTTAGGTCTAGTTGGGGGAAATAGATGGGAATGAAGAAAAGCATAACAAATACAGTAATTCAGAATCTCATGGAGAGAAAATCCTTGGGTTTTCAGGAGATGTGACTGGGACCTGGGCCTGTCTGCAATCGTTTGTTTTGTTCCTTCCAGGGCCAGGCATTGCATTTGTGGTTTACCCGGAAGCCTTAACCAGGCTGCCCCTCTCTCCGTTCTGGGCCATCATCTTTTTCCTGATGCTCCTCACTCTTGGACTTGACACTATGGTGAGCCCCCTGCCCTTCTCTCCTTGCCCCAGGCTCCCTCTGAAAGCCTCTCTCTCCTGGGTCCTACATCCAACCTGTGGCAGGAGCTTTTGGGCCTAGCAGGACCTGAATATTTCCCCAAGTGATATAGAGATGGCTCAGGTAACCTGGTGTTTAATGAAAAGGAGCAACTGTCTTCTCTCGACTCTTTCTATTCTCCATGCCTAGTTTTAGCCTGTATACTTCCTGCCTTTTGGTGTCATTTTGCCAAAGCAAATTCTGTGGGACTGGATAAGGGAGAATAATAAGTCAATTTTAGGGAAATAGCCCTGGGACTGAGACGAGTACAAATCATGCTGACAGGCACTTGGAGTTCAGTAGTTGGGTGCAAAGAGGGGTTTTCCTCAAATTGAAGAGGAATTTACATCTCATGAATACAAAGTGGTGTTTAAATGCCTTCTGGATGAAAGAATATGAGTGCTATCTCCGGGGTCTGGAAGCACAATTTTCAAAGTTCGCAACTGGCTGGCCTTAAGTCCCTCGCTGGCCTTTGAGGTTGGACCCCAGCAAGGTCCTTTAACTCCATCAAGAGAATGCAGTCCTACAGACCAAACCTATTTCTAGCACTGCTTTCCTGGTAGAAATGCCCCTGGAGGGGCTTTGGGAGCCACCTGGGCGTAGCAGTCCGTCTCATACACCTCTCCCTTGGCTCCATTTCAGTTCGCCACTATCGAGACCATTGTAACCTCCATTTCGGACGAGTTCCCCAAGTACCTGCGCACGCACAAGCCAGTCTTCACGCTGGGTTGCTGTATTTGCTTCTTCATCATGGGCTTTCCCATGATCACTCAGGTGAGCGGGCACAGCCTTAGGGTCTGGGCAAGTGGGAGGGCTGATGCCCTCTGTTCTTTTACTCTGAGCTTTGAGACAACAGCCACTATCATCTTATAATACAGAGATGCCATTGCCATTCCCAAGTTCATTTGTGGCCAGCTCATTGGGGATTCTGTCCACAGAGGGAAATATGTCACCTTGGCACCTAGTGGCACTTCTATCGTGTTCACAATTGAGATGTAACCTTCTTGAGCCAACGAGGCAGGTGTGACCTACTTTAGGAAGATAGAATGCATGGAAATTCTCATCTATGGACCAGAAAAATGGTCAGTTGATTATTCATTACCTTTAAGAGCCTACAGCCACTCCATTCCTGCTAGTCCTAATGCTTTGGTAGATTGAGAATTAACTCACTCAGTGTATGTCTTGCTCTTGCTGTCTCTGTGACCCTGAGAAGTCAACATTTCAGGACAGTGTCTTCATCCATAAAATGATGAATTGGAATGAGATAGTCTCTATGCCTCATGCAGTGGAGAGAGTCTTAAAGAGCAAGGCACTGTCACATGGGGTTGGGTGAGAAATGCCAGCAACACATAAAGGTCACATGAAGGTCAACCAGAAATGCTCATCTGTTGTTTAAACAAAAGCAAAGCTGTTCAGCACTTTCACGTAGACATCTTCAGACATTGACCTTTGCCTGTTAGGAATACAGTGTTGGATCATTTTTCTGTTCTTGTTCTATTGATTGGCTTAGTCTCTTGGAGGAGTGGTGCTGCTTTGCTAAGCAGGCAGGCCTCCAGCCCACAGGTTATTGGACCAGCTTAAGGTTACTGCTCCCTCAGGGAGAGGAGATCCTGCGCCTCCTGCTTGCACCTGGCTCTCCTTAGGATGAAGGATGAACTGTTAGAAGCGGGAGAGAGCTAAGGGCCAGACCTATTGATTTAATCACTTCTCTCTTTGTTAGGGTGGGATTTACATGTTTCAGCTTGTGGACACGTACGCGGCCTCCTATGCCCTCGTCATCATTGCCATTTTTGAGCTCGTGGGAATCTCCTATGTATACGGTAAGGAACTACTGTGATTGCTGCTGGTCATGCCAGTCAGGCATCAGGGCCAACTGGCTTTACCCATTTCATGATACAAGACAAGGGCTCCATGGTGGCTATTCCGAACACATAAGCGAGCGACACCTCTATTTCCAAGCTTGCCTCTGGAGCAGTGTCGTCCAGATTTAACAGAGAAACAAAGGTGACTAGTGGTGAAACTCAAAAGTCATTGTGTGACTCTTCTCCTATCAGGACAAGCCCTGGCCTTTGTCTGAGAAGCCACAGGTCAGTGCCTGTGGACATGAGCAGGTTAGGGAAGAGGCGGCCAATTTGGTGTATGATAATTCTTCCTGATTTTAGTGGCCCCAGTCCCTGCATGGCTTGAGGTGAGGAGTGACTTTACAATGGGTCCCCTGGTGCTATAATGAGAAAGGAGACCCCAGGACTCACCATTTCTCAGGCAACCTTATTAGCTTCATAAGGGTCTATGATGTAAGATCTTCATCCCAGCTTCTCCCAGGAATGATTGCCCAGTTCCTTTACTTTAGCCCTTCAACCTGCATCCTGTAACCAGTGGGTCATTACCAAGAACAACAGGAATAGTCAGTCAGCAGATGGCACTTTTGTCCTTAGTATGAAGGTGTTTGGGCTTTGGGGGCTTCTCTTTTGGGTTCCTGGTAGGTAAATGAGCACCAGCAAGCTCTGTTGGGCCTGAAACACTGCTGATTGCTGGAAGTCTGTTCCTCCACAAAAGAGATAAACCTCCGTAGCAGCAAATACCAGGAACATGACAGATGTCAGGTCAGATTATCTGCACTGTACTTCAAAATTAAAAAGATAGTATGCTCTTAGCTAAAAGGGAATACAGGGGATCAGTGAGAGACAAATACCCAGAGGAAGTGTGTTCTGCAGGGGTCTGCAGAGTTCTACCTTTTGAACTGGGGCCCAAAAAGCCAGCAGTCCCACTTTTACTATCACTGTTAGCCTCCTATCCAGCAAGTATTCAACAACTTCTTTCCTAACACACTCCTTAAAATGGGTTTGGAAGAGGGGTGTGGGACTACGCTATAAAAAGGGAAACCTCTCCCATAAAATTTGGATGTCCTAGAAACAAACAGTGCATGATCTTTTGGTGTTAGCAGGAGCAAAATTTCTCAGGCTGGTGAGCACATCTCCGTTGCGGACAACATCTCATTTCCAACTGGGGAAGTGCAATGAAAGGCTGGTCTGCTGGCGTTCAGGGCTGACAAGAGAGACTTGTGCTGGGGAAAAGTTTCAGGGGGTTTCCTACCTGAGCAAACAGGGCAGGGCTCAGTCAGTCTGCCACAGTGACTCTGAACTTTCTACCCAGAAAAGTCTAAGCTTTGCCACAGAGAGGCCAGGTAGGTCTGGAAGCCTCCTTTGGAAACTCCACCCCTGGGAGTCTGCACAGGCGGAAGTCACCAAATGACCTCTTGGCAAAGTTGGGGAAGCATTGGCTGCTGCAGAAGCCCTCTTATTTTCTCCTCTGCTGCCAGGGCTCTGGCTGCTAACTGCCACGTGTTTGTAGTCTTTCCAGGAAAGTGGAGCTGTTCTGTGTACTTTCCAAACATCATTTTTTCAAACTGAGGTGACATTAGTACACAACACTGTAGGGTCTAAGATGACATTTTCTTTATCACACCTGCCACCAGATGTCCAGTCTCCAGTCTTCTCCCACCACCCAGGCCCTTTTCACCATTTCTACCCCTCAATTCCCCTCTAGTGATCACCTTTCCCATTGCCAGAGTACAAGCATCCTTAAAATAGAAGAACATTCCAATATTTAGGAGTTAAATAGCTTCCTCCTTCTCCTTATAAATTTGGGCGTTTCTTTGCCTCTGAAGGAACAAATAAAATCCTGAGTTCGTAACCCTGGACTATGCTCATCTTCTGGAGGCTGCCTGGGGCATGACGTAGCTCTATGTGGGTGGCTGCAGGGTCAGCCTCGATACCAGGTTCACTTTGCTGTGCTGGGCAGAACCTGACATCTCCCTGCCAGGTGTGGCAACCTCTGATTTGGACCTGGTTGGGATTCTAAGAAGTTACAGAAAAAACATTTGAAATAAGCTCACATATTTGTTAGCAAAGACAGGGAAAATCTGCCCCGATGCCTAGTTTACTCTCCAAAGAACAATCCACTATCTAAATTTCTTTTAATTGGAAAATAATTGACTCATGAGACTATATTAGCTTTGAGAGTACAACATAAGGGTTGGCTATTTGCATGTATTTTGAATTGATCTCCATAAATATTCTAGTTACTACTAGGGCTTCACCACACTAATGCAGGGTTAATTTAAAGGAGTTAAACATCAACTTGTGAAAAACAAAAATGAGCCCTAGTGATTTGTACCTTGATTTTCCCAGCTGCAGAATTTTAAAGATAGGCCAATGAATCACAGAGGTTTGTGCTCTCTTTTTTGGCTTTGATAATCTCTAGCCTCTAGGTTCTAGAGAATGTCAGCAAGCATTTGAAATACGGCAGACTAATTTTCATGTTTTATCTCTACATCGAAATAGCTGACTCACGTTCTCAAGTCAACATCCCTCAAAGGCAGTCTTCTGGGCTTGAGGTATCCAGGTTTATTTATTTACTTTTAATACTTTATATTTTCCCTCCTCTGTTTTCTGTAATGAGAAATGAATTGTTTTTACATTCAGAAAGAAAAGTTTTAAAATTTATTTCATATGATAAGAAAACATTTGAAAATCACCTCTGAGCGAACAGTTTCAAATGCTATTACTTTTACACAAAAGACCAGAAATGTACAGAGGAATAAAGAGACTCAAAGGAATTCATGAATTTACCTTCATCCTTCATGAGGCAAATGGGCTCCGAGTTTAAAAGTGGCACTCTCTGAGTTTGGTGTGGGAACAGTCCCATCAGTAGACTTTTGCTCAAGTAGAGTTGCTTTCAAAAAATGATTTGTATTTTTAGGGTCAAGAGAAGGGGGGGTCTTTCTAACTGGGGTGCAGTGCACCTCAGCAACCTCTTGCCAACAACCCCCCTGCCTCACCGCCCACTCCCTGTGGTTTTACACAGCACATTGTCCTCAAATTGCAGTTTATGGAATTGTCTGGCTCCTTGTCCATGTTAATTAGTTACCCCCAGACTGTCTTTCCTCATCACCTTGTGAGGGATGCTGCATTCACTCTAGTTCTTGTTACCCACCCTAGAGACATAACTCATATTTTGTTTTATTTTCCATACCAAAAGCAAACAAATTCACTCCAGGGAGTCTCCCTAGAACTCTACCAATTCAAGCTGTTCTTCCAGGATCCCCCTCCTTTGCTCCATCTCCACTTACACTCTTGGCAGAAATGTCCCTGGTTACCTCTTCATCAGGATGTCAGCCCCCTTCCCCCAAACTCCATCTGATGGGGCCCCATGAAGGGTAGGTATGAGGCTTTAGTACATTAATAATGCCACAGGTAAATGTGTGTGAGTAAGTAAGTAAGTAACCATTAAGTGTTTATGTGTGTCCCTAGGAAATAGGGAAGGCAGGTGTGGTTTCTGGCAATCTTGTACTTTGCCTCTGAGCTACCAGAGAGAGCAGACCCAATGACCTCTACAAAGAGGTTTGTGCTGAGCCAAGCATTCCTGGCTGGACCTCCTTCTCTGTCTGGAGATAAAAGAGATAAAGGAGAGCCAGTTTAGCTCAGCAAATCTGGAAGAGGCTGACATCTCAGAGATAGAGGACATTAATGACTGAGACTTAGTGAGTATTGAGTTTATTGCTAATGAAGTGGGTAAATTAAGTCAAAACTTAGGTTTTTTTTTTTTTGTTTGTTTTTTTGAGACTAGATCTCACTATGCTGCCTGGGGTAGTCTCAAACCTGTGGATTCAAGTGATTCCTGGCCTCAGTCTCCCAAGTAGCTGGGATTACAGGTGTGCATCACTGTGCCCAGTTTTGATACCCAGTTTTGATCAAAACTTAGGGTTTTGATGCTAAGGAAAGGGCTTTTCTAGTACCTATGACAATAATTTGAGGTACACCCAGGGCTGGAAGCATAATCCCTGGGACCTAGAGCAAATTGGAAAAAAAAAGAAAAAGTATTAAGAATTCTAAGATGGCAACAGGATAGTTTTAATCCAGAAGCCATAGGAGGTCAGCTCTGGCCATGTGCAGGGATGGCAGGTCCCTCCATGCCCAAAAGAGATACGCCTGAAGGTAGGAAGAATTTGGGTCCTTGGGAAGCACAGAGCAGGCAGGGAAACCCTAAAGACAAAGCCTGAGAGGAAGGTAGCATTTGATTCAGTAAAGGGTGCATGTAGGGACCTGGTAGAAGTCTTATCCAACTAAGGAGGCTGGGCAGGAGTTGGAGTTAGCAGAGAATGGAGCTGGACCTCCTAATTCAGGAACAGGCCAGAGGTAGGATGTTTCCTGGCAGCCCCCAGCCAGTGTCCAGTGTCTGGTGCAGGGCAACTTGGCATGCAGGCAGAACTGGCAGAGCAATTACACACAGGACCAGGAACCTGTCAAGGGCAGAACCAGGCATCTAGAGGGCTTGTGGGAGGCCCAAGGAGGCAGATGGCTTTCCATGGATGTCACTGACTCTGGAACCCAAGGCTTTTCACACTCAGTCCTGGGACCCTATACTCTCAGCCTTTTGCTGAAACTAAGCACCCATCACCTTATAGATCTGAGTCCAGAGCTTTGGCCCCTCTGGATCAACCTGATTTTTACCTCCAACCCCCTTCCCCCAGAGGAGGCTTTTCAGATATCTTCCTTGGGTCTAACCTTGAACACAGTCACATCTATTTCCCCAGGCAAGTTACCCTCCATTACCTTTTGGGGATGGTTTAGTGGGAAAAAACAATCTAACCACAGGATTGATACCGATAACAGAAATTTTTATTTATGTATTTTAAGAACTAGGATCGTATAAGCATTTCTAAGCATTTCAACTTTGACTTCTGTCCCCTCATTTCTGCCCAGAGACCACTTATTTGAAAGCATTTGCTGACTCTTAAGGAAACACACAGACCAATACAAAGAAGGTCGGCCCAGCTACTCAGGACATGCAGATCTTGTCTGTGAACCCAGAAAGCGGCCTGGAGTCTGGTGGGTTTACCTCTCCAGAAAGTCTCAGTGCCCCCCTGGGAGTAGCAAGGGCTCAGGAAAGACCATGCCTTCCCTGAGGGCACACAGTGAATTAGAGGTGGAAACTGGAAAGAAGTCTTGAATTCTAACCCTCTTTCCACCTCACAAGTATATGCCTAATCCCAATCAAAATTACCTTAAAGTAGGACAGGAAACTCAGCTGCTATTGGAAAATCTTTAGAGTAAGTTGAAAAGAAAGACCTTTGGTGAATCCTGACCTATTCCTCATGCAAGTAATTCTACTACCAACCTGAGGCTTGGCTGTGTTCCAAGTTGGCTGTGGTCAGTGGGACCTGAGTTCATAATCAAGGGGCTGGCTGACCTTCTAGGTCTGGGCTTGATTGTCATGGAGTAGAAGCAAATGCCAGCAGCTGAGTGCCATGAAAGGCACTAGGATCAATTCATTTGGCAGAGGAAACTGGAGTGAGTTTTCGGAGCAATGTCCATGCAAGAAGGGTGTTATATCCGAGTGTGCAGTTCAAGGATTTTACCCTTGATCTAGGTAACCAGAACCCAGATCAAGATATAGAACACTGTCATGCCTATTTTTTTAAGAGGCTCAGATGAACTGTCCTGCTTTCCACCCCAGTAAATGATAGTCTGCTTGCATCCCACTACTTTTCCCTACCTCCATGTAGCAGAGAGCAGGCATTGAAGGAGCAGGAAAGATCTGTTCCTTCACTGAAGGACCAGGATGCATCTGGACTGAAGTGGAAGCAGGGGGCAGTAGTCAGGTGAAGGTGGTGGGTAAAGGTGTTTATAGGAAGGTGATGGCAAAGGGTAAGAGATGGTAAGTGAAGGCAAGATGGAGAGCACAAAATCACTAAATTTGCCTTCTCCTAATGAGACTAAGCAAAGAGGATTCAGATCCAAGGGGGAACTAGGAAGACCCATGAACTGACTTGGGTTCTCCTAGCTGAGGCTACAAGGTCTCAGGGGAGAAGGCCAGAAGATGTGCAGGGGGTTATTCAGGATGCAGGAACATTTTTGCCCTGCGTGACCTGTGGGGTCACCTTTCACATTAATGATCCAGATAATGAAGAGATGAGATTTAAACTGAGATGGCTGATGAAGCATCTTGAACCCCAGACCTTTTAGGCCCCTTCAGCAAATGATCTGAGAAAATAAGTCCAGGAAAGAAAATGAGAAACCACCTAATTCTAAAACAATCCCTAACAGCTTTTCTTTTCAAGGAGTCATTTAAAAAGCTTTCTAGATTCATTCTTTTGCATGTAGTAGTCCAGTTTTCCCGCCACCATTTATGGAAGAGACTATTCTTGCTTTAATGTATTTTTTTGACCTCTTTTTCGTAGATTAATTGACCATAGTTATGTGGCTTTATTTTTGGGCTTTTGATTTTGTTCCATTGGTCTGTGTACCTGTTTTCATTCCAGTACCATGTGGCAATATGGATGGAGCCAGAAGGAATCATGCTAGCAGAAATAAGCCAGGAAGAAAAAGATAAACACCGGATGGTCTTACTTATATGTTGGGTATATGGAAAACAAACAAAAGGATGAGAAAAAGTTAAAACTAAGAAACTGACAACAGAACTAAAGCATACAACAAGGGAAGGGGAGGGAGGGAGGGAGGATGAGCACAAGAGATTAAAATGATGGTTCATAGGTGACATGGTGGTGGAAGAACCTCGGGGTGTACAATGATGTAAAGAAAATATATGCATAAATAATTAAAATAATTAAAAATATAAAGCAAGCAAACAAAAAAAGACATATAGCAAACTTTCCGAACCAAAATGAAAGGGAATGGTAGCTACATGTGGCTATGAAGAATAACTATCGCCTCTGCTAGATGGTTTAGGTAAACTGATCAGTAGCCCTAAAGACAGCAGTTCTTTGAAGTGGGTGATGACTACTCAGAATTTACACTGGTTTTTGCCTGCTGCTGTCATCATGCTCAGAACAGAGATAAACGGACTCAAAAAATAGTTTCCTTTTGTAGGATGGGGGACAAAATCCAATGTCAGTGATCCTCACCCTAAATCCTAAGACTTTCATAAACTACTTGGCTTATTGACCGTGATTTTAATTGGTTTTGCCAGTGTTGTTGCTCACCACATAAGGTCACATAAGGTCACCTCCACAAAGAGCCTCCAGGTGAGTGTACCAGGCTGTGGCAATCTCAAGACACCCCAACTGGGCTGGAATTGTGTTTTTAACTGTGGGATGACATTTTTGAACGTCACTGCAAAGTATTTAATATTTCATTAATGTTCAACTTGTCCCAGTTTTCCCAGCGGCAATTCGTTTGTCTGATGGTTTCCTGCATAATGGGGGTCATTCCCAGTCAATGGTTCTTGAATGAAAACTCCAGCGCCTGTCCCCTGCCTCCTCCTCAGCCCTGCCATGGCACCTCAGGCTTAGTTTCTGCTTGTCTCTTTGTAGGTTTGCAAAGATTCTGTGAAGATATTGAGATGATGATTGGATTTCAGCCCAACATTTTCTGGAAAGTCTGCTGGGCATTTGTTACTCCGACCATTTTAACTGTAAGGATTGCATGTTACAGCACACTACAGCACCTTTCCCTTTCTTTCAGACTGCTTCATGAGCTGACATCAATATCATTCCCCATATCAACTAGTCCGGGCACTATTCAAAGTGCCTGAAATGTAGCATCTCATCTTTTCTCCAGATTAACTCTATGGAGTTGCCATTACAATCATGTCTCTTTTGAAAAACTATTGTCCAGAGGTTTTGAGACTCCCTGGGCTTGCATACTTTTGAGCAATAGAAGACTGGCTTTGCACCCTGGCGGTCTAACTCCAAAACCCTTATCTTACCCACTTTCAGCACAACCCCATTTACAAAGAATGTAGTATAAATTATATTTTTATTGTTCATTTTCATTGTTTTAGAGGATTCTCTTTGCTTGCCTTTTATGCCTTTGCCTCACATCTTCATATGCGATGTTGACATTTTGAGATCATCTGACATTATAGACCAGGGCCCTTCATTCATTAGTAAATCTGCATAGAACATATAAATTCCTGCCCCATCTGTATGGCTAGATTTGCTCTGCTGGACTCTTCAGGCGCAGTAATTGACTAGTATTTTGCCTTCCCCCTCCTCTCTGGCTGCTTTTGGGTGTCATTTCCACAGGCTGAAGGAAGTTGGCTATCGTTTCTGATGCAGCCAGAAGGTGGCACTAAAAACCAGATTATAGACCCTTGATTTGCAAGAGTACCAGCTTCTCAAAAGGAAAACAAGTTAGGAAGAAAGTAGAATTAAAAAAAAAAAGTATGGCCTCCCTCCCTCCATTATTATTATTATTATTATTATTATTATTATTATTATTATTATTATTATTATTTTGATATAATCCAAACACCTCCAATGTTTTCTGAAAAGACAATGCTATATAAACATTTAACATTTCTCTCCCTCTGTACTGACACATATGACACACTCCTGTTTTAGAGTCTGCAATTTGAAAAGCCCCATCAGATTTAGGGCATGAGAGTTGAAAAAGATTGAGGTTGATTTTTCATTCTCTTGAATTCAGTGCTGAAATGTGTATGAAGAACTCAGATTTTCCTTACTGGCGGGAAGAAAACTTGAGACTCTTTTGCCTGTAGTGCCCCATCTCTGCCGAGTCCACTCTTTCCCCCAGTTATTACTACATGTGATTTAGCCTTTGGTGAGAACAAAATTTCTTCTAGATTTCTGCCTACCTTTCCCTTCTGGAAGAGATTCTGTTTCAGAGAATTTTATTATTTTCTGCAGAGGTCTATTATGAGACAGGCACGTTGAATATTGTCCTTTACACTTGTTATCACTGTGAGGTGAATATTCTCCCCCTTTTTATAGATGAGTGCTCTGAGACTTGTGAGGCTAAGGAACTTGCCCAATGCCATCAAGTTCACAGGTAGCCCAAGTAAGCATTGAATCCAGGCCTGTGTAGGCTACGAAAAGAACTGTAGACTGTTGGGGCTTCACCCCAACTCTCTTAAAAATTTTTAAAAGCCCAGTACTCTCATGTCCAAGTGGAGTTTGACCAATTTTGAATTAAGATAATCCTAATTTCTCTGAATAAATGTAAGGGAAAAGGACTTCTAAGGAATTGCTGTATTTTTGGAGACAGTTCCTCAACTCTCCTATATTTACTTGATTCCCATTATACAGTTCATATCAGAAATCTGTGGAAGGTTCTTAGAAAGGGCTTAGACTGAGAGTCCCTGTCTGTGCTCTGTGCAAAGGCCGACTAGTCAGAAGCAGTCAAGTTCATCATCATCATCATCATCATCATCATCATCATCATTATCATCATCATCATGAGATGAGTCTCTCTAGGGTCCCCTTGGGATACATACAAATTCAGCTAAAGGTCAGAGAGGGCCTGACTCCATGGTTACATTATTCCCTCTTATGTCAGGCTCCTGTGAGGACAGGGGTTTGTCAGTCTGACTTGACAGAGGGGAATTTAAAGCAAAAGATAAGTTGGCACAGATAAGTTAGATATGATATCTGTGCAACTGAAAATGGGTATCAAAGGATCAAGCCTAACACTTATTTGTTGCCATTTGCCCTTCAGTAAAGTGGATATTTGTGAAATGAGCTAAGAGTATGGGTTTAAATTACTTTGAAATCCCTGAACTAAAATTGATCATTTTTATATGTGCCTTCATGGATTTATAGAGCTATAAATATTATCCATGCAATTAATGTGTACATAGTCAGATCACGTTACTGAATTATGCACACACATAAGCAGATGTATTGCTATTTATATAGTAAATGAAATGGAGCAACTTACCATAATTATATTAGGCCATACTTCCAGTAGACTGTTTAATAAAGCTTATAACTTTAGGGGCAAATGTTAGAAAAGGAGCCTAGAGAGGGTATGTCTTTCCATAGGAGCAATTCCCCCCCCCCCACAGTTGTCTTCAGACTCATGTTGCTTCAAACCAATATATCAATTTATTGTTGCACTGAAATTATCACTTGGCCCAGAAACCTGGCTTTGCAGTCATAATATAGATGCCTGAGCTTTATATAGTGCTCACATGTTCACCAAACACTCCCATAAAATATCTCTCTTGACTTAATTTTCTCTAATCACTTTTGGGTACTTACTTTATTGCTTTAGATAGGAGAGGGGCTGAGAGAGGGGCAGGAGGAAAGGACTTATGATACTGCCTTCACAGGGAAGAAGACAGTTTTCTCAGAGCAGTGCTCCCCAAAGGCTTGGCAAGAGCAGTCTGAACCCCTCTCTGTCTTTCTGATGTGACTCTTGTCAGCACATGTGTCCTCTAGTCCCTCCTCAGTTGCCCAAACTGTATCTTTTGCAGTTCTCATTGCTGTTGCCAGCCGCAGCACATGGTGGTAAGAGATAATGAGCAGGAAATAAATCACGACGTCTCTTAAAACTGAGGTAGGGACTGGAGTAAATACCAGGCTATTGTTCTCAGATATTCCCATGTGTATATACAGTGAGAAGCAGATTCATTTTACAGCAGAGAAATCTGAGATGTACAGGCCCTCAGTTCATTATGGCGTTAAAGGGTAGAGCCCAGATGTGCCTATTGGAGTCTTCTGGGTTGTCACCCACCGCTTGCTGACAATTAAGACCTATTCACCTTGAGTGGTTGTGAGGGGGTCAGGCATCCATTTTCTTTGTCCCACAGCTAGTTATAGGGCTCAGCTTCCCACTCAGTCATTGCCAAAGGACCTCTCCATGTTTCACTCATTTAGCTTTGAGGGCGGCTCCTGGTTGTGGGTCATCCCCCTTCAAGGAGAAAGCAAAGTAGATACAATTCAGTTTTAAAAATGAAAATATATAA